>JALIZH010011831.1:0-82944 GCA_030522465.1 Rhipicephalus appendiculatus
ACGCGTAACAGATTGGAAAAGCGAAAAGCGCGGTATTTGAGAACAAATAAGTCATCTACGTTTGTCTTGGAGGTCATAACCAACTCAGGAAAATTTTGTGCAATCACGAAAATTTTGTGTAACACTCAACAAGGCCACCTGACTTCATTAACGGCAAGCGCCTGATTGTTTTCAAGCACGGGGCCTCTTTAACATGTAGAACTAACTGCCTTTCATCCACATATTATTGCTGTTCCAACTGCGTTGGGCTCGTTCATAAACCAACTAACATCAGTGACAAACCAAGCGTCTAGATAAAGGCTGTCAAGCGTGGCCTCTGAGATTACGCAAGCTTGGTTATTGCAGTCTTGGAGGCCCTATAGTACTCAGAATAGCTTTTTAAGGTTACCACAAGATGACAGCACCCTTCAGGCAGCCAGCGTAATCTCGAAGAAAGAGAGCTGCTGACAATGAATAGACAGTTTTTCTAGACGCGCGGCGCCACGCAGAGGGCTGCATTCCAGGCTACATGCCCAGAAACGATAACTGATACGACGGCCGCTAATAATAAAAAAAAAAAAAAAAAAAAAAACCACAGAAAGATGTGCGGCCTGCCGAACGCTGTATTGTGCCTGTCAGAGCGTTAGTTCTTGCTCCCACCGGCGCAGCGCTGAACAACGGTAACAGAAAACCGCTCGCACGGGCAGCCAGCCGGCTGCGCGCATTTGTTGTAGTGGTCAGTAGAGTCGCCTCGCTTGAAGCTGTGATCGCATATCGGCTATTATTTGTAACACACGTCAGATGAAAACCACTATGGTTGTATTTGCGGTTAATGCAACTACACGCGAGCAGGTCTTGCTCCCGCGAAGACAGACTTACCAGCGTGTGGCACGGTGCCGTTGCCAAAGATGGATGGATGAATGAATGTAAAATATTGAAAAATCGTTCGTTTCTTTTTTTTTATACACCTGGGGACAAAACTCGTCTACTGATGTTGGTTGATGTTCTCAGTCGTTTGAATACCCTATCTTTTGTTGTCGGCGTGGACGACGTCCTCGGTGCAGAGCTCTTTTAGATATGCGTGGTTTCATTCAGTTCTTCAAATTTAACTAGCGTCACATAGACTATCTCGGATGGATACAGGGCGACTTAAATGAAGACAAGGGGACACGCAGAACAGAGACGAGTGCCGAGTTACAACTGAATATATTTGCACAAACACTCATAATGTCGTCCCAAGACCACATTGTGAGTGTGTGGCGTGAACGTACCAACCTAGATACCGCATGTGCTGGCCGTTCTGTACATTGTTACGTCATGTGTGTAAGTGTCGCTATGTAGTCACTACACCAGGAACATATCCCTGTTGTGTATACCTGGGGAAAAATTGCGTGTAATCTTGATATGGTTGGGTATGTGTTCGTGTGGAGGCGGCGCCAATCCCTAGCCTGCTGGCTGCTTAAGTTGGAATGTGGAGGGGCGTACTTCCGTCTTGTAAGTCGTTGGCTTTGCAATATCTGCCTGCTTGTAATATTCTGTTTTTCATGGTGGCCTGCGAGGTGCCCTGAGGAAGACCCTGCGTGTCGGCCAGTAAGTCCGCGAGCTACGCAGTTTGCCTCCTCATTCCCCCCTCATGCCCGCGTGTTCTAGGCATCAGGCGACGCCATGTACCTCCGTCAATGTGGGCCCCACAATATCAGTGACGCATCTGGGAAGTGTGCCTCTAACATATAAGCGACAGGCAGCTTGCGAGTCTCTCAAAATATATGCTGGGTGTCCCCTTCTTTCTGCCTCTTTTATTGCCCAAGGGTTTGGCTGTTGCTGCTGCAATGGCACTTGATCTGGTGCGTACAGATGCTCAGGCCACGACTTTGTTTTGGTTGATCGCTGCCGCTACATATGCCTCTTTTCTGGAGCCTTGTGATGGCACGGGATAAAGACTAGCATCGGTAAAGAAGGTGTCAGGGTCACTACTTCTCTGAAGGAGTTTTCGTGCTCGCGCTTGACGGCGATTTTTGCTGTAGAGCGGGTGCATGTTCTTTGGAACTGGTTACACGATGATTTGTTCCCGTATTTGCGTGGGTACAACTACCGTCTCGTCGCCACAATATTGAGGGGTGAGAGGGTATCAGTCTCTGCAGCAGTTTCCTTCCCTGTTGTGTGGTGGTGAGTCGTTCTCTTTGTGCGATTAGCGTGGCGGCCCCCAATTCTTCATACGTATCATGTATGCCGATTGCCATGAGTGTTTCTGGGCTCGCGCTGTTCGGAAGTCGCAGTGAAACTTCGTACGCTACTCTTATGATCCTGTCAATCTGGTCTATTTTGGTCTTGCGTGCAGTTTGAAAGCGAAGAGCGAAGGTGACTCGACTGAGAACGAAGGCCTGTGCAAGGCGTACCGTGTCGACCTCGGTCATCCCATCGTTACTTTTCGCGATTCGAGCTATGAGGTTTGTAATATTTGTGACGGTGTGTTTATGTTTGCTTATTGCAGTATTCACGCTATTGTTTTCTTTTACGTGCATGCCCAGTATTCGGGCTACTGGGGCCCTGTTGATGACCTGTCCGGCTATTGTCAGTTGCAGCGTGGGCGCACGGTTGGATTGAGTGCGTGGTGGTCTTGTTTGGAAGTATTCCGATTTTTTTTGGTGAGCAGGTCATGCCTGTTGCATTAAGATAGCTTTGAATCTTGTTTAAAGAAAATGTAGGAGTGTTCCGTGATAGAAAACGCGCTCAAGCTCCTCAGGGATCTGCCAACCGCCAGCGGTAGATGGTGTATATAAATAGCTTGCCGTTTATTGTGTCCGCGCAAGCATGGCGCGTGGTATAGTTGTCTGAGGAGGCGCGATGTGGAACGAAGATTTGCTGGTTCGAATCCCCGGGTGGGTGCTTCAGAATTTTTTCTTTGTGCCTTTGTTATATACAGGGTGTTTCAAGAAATGTGTCCACTATTTTAAAAAAAATCAGGAATATGCGGTATTTGCTCGCTGTCTTCACAGTTGTTTTTCTGTAGCGGCAGGCATCTTAAGATGGTTCAAGACATGATTTGGGGACAGTAATTAAGAAAGTTAAATTAATTAACTTTTTAATTTGCTGAGTTAGGTGGTTAAGTCCCATGGGAGAATTGAAGTACTTCGTGCGAAGAACCCATTTCAGCTTTGAGATTTCGAAAAAGCGGCCTCTATTAATTATTGTGGCGTAATGAAGTTCAGGCAAATTCAATGGCGAAACTGCTGAAGGAAACTGCTGCAGAGACTGATACCCTCTCACCCCTCAATATTGTGGCGACGAGACGGTAGTTGCGACCAAACCGAAACCGAAACGCGGAAGAGCACAACTGCCACATTCGTTTGAGACGTCCACAATGAGTGAAGATCATTATATCAACCATCAATTGACTTCTTGGCGTGAGTGTGCGGGCTGCGCTTGCAGTAGTAGCACGCATGACGCACATACGTTAGCGAACGGGGACGCACTGCAGCTCTGTAACCGTTGTCTTGAACAGTGACGTCATTCTAGTCGTCTGCTTGTTGCGCTCATCGGTGCTTGGGTTTCGGTTTCGCCATTGAATTTGCCTGAACTTCATTACGCCACAATAATTAATAGAGGCCGCTTTTTCGAAATCTCAAAGCTGAAATGGCTTCTTCACATGAAGGACTTCAATTCTCCCATTGGACTTAACCACCTAACTCCGCTAATTAAAAAGTTAATTAATTTAAATTTCCTAATTACTGTCTCAAATCATGTCTTCAACCATCTTAAGATGCCTGCCGTTACAGAAAAAGCAATTGTGAAGACAGCAAACAAATACCGCATTTTGCTGATTTTTTTAAAAATAGTGGACACATTTCTTGAAACACCCTGTATATACATACACATACATATCCGATACAAAACGGCAACGGTGATGGCTAAATCCGCTTAGAGTGTCCATATAACTGCTATCGCAATAAAACACAGATTGAGATACCTTTCGCTTCACATGGCCTGAAAGTAACGTTAGAAATAATTGCTGCTTTTGTCCTGGCTTTCAACAACGGGAATGTCTTCGATGCCGTTTGAACGCGAGAGCATTAAAAAGCTCGTTTCACAGAAATTCAGGCATCGGTGTCGGAATTGGTGTCACCGTCGGCATTGGTATCTCAGGTTGCGAGCGAAAAATAAACATATTGT
The DNA here is from genome assembly GCA_030522465.1 of Rhipicephalus appendiculatus. NCBI lineage: Eukaryota > Metazoa > Arthropoda > Arachnida > Ixodida > Ixodidae > Rhipicephalus > Rhipicephalus appendiculatus. The sequence goes on from JALIZH010011831.1 coordinate 4,150, forward strand.
CCGTGACCGAAAAATCGAGAAAGATGCAAATAAAATAATAAAAATTTCTGGCACCGAGTGAGGATCAAACCCAGGCCGTTGGCATGGCAAGCAGGTGTTTACGACAGAGCCACGAGATTTGTTGAAATTGCTTGGGAAAAAAACAATATAAGATTGTAATGTATTGGAAGGAATCTTTTTAACTCATCATACATTGCATGGCAGAAGAGTATAATTCCGCCCGGCGTGAAAAGATGTGAATTGAGCAACGAGTGGGTGTTTTAAAAGCCCACCCATTACAAAGCACCCACACATATTTAATCGTTATCAGCAGCAAAGCTATAAAAAAGTTAACAGTTGCGAAGGTTCGCGTGTTGCCCTATGGAAGCGTAGTGGGCCCTTCGCTGATACGCAAAACAAATCATTATGGCGTAGTGGTCACCTAACAACTGTACTTGCAATAGGCATTCAATGTTACTTTGAAGCAGCCAATGTTACGCGCTGTGTCCTTCGTTTTCTTACGGCACGGTTGAGGCATGCACCGAGAAACGAAGCAGGTTAGCAGTTCAGAAGGCGAAGCGTACGAGGCCCGATTACGCTATCGTGACCTACTCTTGAAGGCGAAGCTCAAGCGTCCTCGAATTTTCATTTGGTTGGCGCATTGTCTTTGGTTTTCTACCTTCACCAACACATGGAACCATGCTGTGATTCCATTTAAGACAATTAAAACACACTCTTACCGCCATTACTTTGTATTTCGTCTACTGGCACTCATTTCGGTAGCGCAAAAAAAAAAAATTAGACGCAGGCAAGATGGAGGAGACATAGACAGGACGGGAGCTTGACATCAACTGATTTTACTCCAAGCAAATATACAAAAACTGGTTGGACAGGCGCGCACACGCAACATCGCACTACAAGGGACTCTGTTTTCTGTCAAAGTACAAAACATGTGCAAGTGAAATAACTACATTTATATATGCTCATACGCTAGCTATCACCGCTACTTTTGCGCTAAATCCTAGTATCGTTCATCTAGATTGTTTGGTTAAGGTGACGTGCTAACCTCTCAGTTGTGACAACGAACTCACACAACCCAGGCTGCAAAAGGTTACAAGTTAAGGCTCTGTACGGCCAAACTCAAGGACTCGGGATCGATTGCCAGCCATTAAGGCAGCATTTAAAGGCAGGCGTAATCCCAGAACACCCGTGTACGTAGGTTTCGGTGCACTTCAAGAAACCCAGGTGGTAAAATTCATCGGGCGTCCCCCACTTCGGCTTGCCTCATAATCAAACGCTGCTTTCGGGACATAAGCAACCGGAATTAAAATCCGATAGCACACCGTATGTGGTTCTTTCTTTATACTTTTCCATCATCTAATATGAACACGCCAAGTCTGACGAGAGAAACTAAAAGCGAAGGTATGCGTGCTTTTACCGCTTCCCTTTTGTAGACTAGAGCCATTTCATAAGAACGTATTCGTCATAATCGTCACAGGAAGATGACCTGACGCCATGCGTGTTTGATTCCTAGCTTCTGAATCTTCGATGACAAGGCCTGTTCTTTGTCCTGAAAAAGCTCTCGCAGTTACATTTGGTCACGGCAAGCGGGGAATAGCTCCAACATGGTAGAGCCCTACAACGCTCGAAGTACTACTGACACGAATCTTTTCATTTCTCGCAATTCACGTTAAATAAAAAAAAAGCAAGCATTAGTGTGTCTCGAAAGTATCGAAGTGGAAATTTTAACTTCTCGTTTATTTCTTTGTTACACACAATATTAATGAGAACTTAGAGACAATAATGCCATTGTTAGTTCTTCAGCTTCAAACGAGGGGGCACACGCGACATCCTATTTTAGATGCCCGCGTACTTTAACCTCATTCATTTTCGGTGCTGAATGAAACTATCACGAATAACATGAGAAGCTGGTAAGGCATTGCCTCTGAGATTAAACAAGCCGGATACGCCCCGTATTCGAGGCCGTAACGAAGTGAGAATAACTTGTTACTATCAAAGAAGATGGCAGCACCTCTCAGGCAGACATGCTCACACCCCATGAAAGCCCCAGAAAGAGCGTCATCTCGAAGATTACAAGCTGTCGTTGAACTTGCAATGAATTGACAACTTTCAAGACATGAGGCACCGTAGAGCAGGCTGTGCTGTGGGCAAGATTTATAACCATGATAACAGCCACGAATGACGCTTGATGTGAATTTTCCTTTCGTTTTTGTGTATGCGTTTTCTATTTAATTCTGGGCATCCACCTCGGTAGTTCGTGTGTAGTGGTTATGGTCCTCGGCTCTTAACCCGAAAGTCCTAGCTCGATATCGCGGCGCAGGGGCGTAGCCAGAAATTTTTTTCAGGGGGGGGGGGAGGGGGGTTTATCCATACTTTATGTATATTCGTGCGTGCGTTTGTATGTGTGCGTGTATATGTACGCAAGCAAAACTGAAAAATTTTGGTGCGGTTTCAACCCCTAATCCCACACCTACTCATTCGCTACCCCCGGCCGCGGCGAACTTTGCCTTTCGTTGAGGCGAAATGCTAAACTTCCTTCTAGTGAGCGAATTCCGTGCACGTTAAAAAACACCCCACGGTCGAAACATCCTGATCAGTCACCTACGGCGTTCCTCGTGATAATGCCGTAGCTTTCGCACGTAAAACCTGACAAGTTATTTGTTTCTCTCTACGCCGTCATGGGTGCGCTTCTACTTCGCAGAAATATTCAGCTGTCGTGATGCAGTCCGTGCGGCTACAAATCGCATATGTTCGTTTGATACGTCTTTACAGTTCCTTAGAAAAGGCAACTGAGGTTGTTCCTCCTTGAACAGTTTTACCGTCATAGTAAGAAGACAGCCCAACTGCTAACAGCGATACTAGTGTTGGTGCGTGAACGGAGATCGTCAGCGTAATTACTGTGATAACCGTCAAATTTGATATGTTAACGTATGTGCCTCGACCGCTGCAGTAGCGGCACTCTAACGAGTACGTCACTAACCTACCCAAGCAAGTAACGCGTCACCGCCAAAAGTGTCCAAAATCAATGAACGGAAGAATATGCAACACTGCAACGAAAGTACAATTTTACGGGACTCACTCACAAAATCTCATTCACATGAAACATTACTTTTCTCACCAACACTTCATCCCAACTAACTGATAAGTGATGACAACTGTTTCGAGGACACAAAACATGGCAATACTCCCTAGGCAAGCTTATGTCAATCCTGCTTGCATATTAAATAGTCAGTGAATCTAAATAAAGTTTTCCCCCTCTCTCACCAAGACTTTGATTTTATTCTCAAGAGCCCGGTCCTCCTACAACAGTGCAAGGCTGCCCAGAAAGCTCACGATGTGGCGGTAAAACTAGGCCTCCCGGTCCCTTAGTGGGAGCGTCTCGCGATCCTCCCCCTATAAAACGAGGGTGGATTCCTTGAGAACATCAGTGAAGTTTTGTTTTTGTCTATCCACCCCAGTATGCACCCCCAGAAATGAATGCCACAAGCAGCTTCTTGTTGTACATCCCAAAGTTATTTACGTTTGCGGAGAAAGGTAGCCTCAGTACACGCAGCAAGGAATAGCATTCTACAGTAGATCACAATGCGAAACTGATACGCGAAGCTGAAACCGTGGCCTTGAAATCAAACAAGCTATGTGCAGTCGTTTTGGAGGTCATAACCAACCGAGAACAATTATTACTTAAAGATATTGTAGCGCTAAATTAGACGCGGACAAGACAGGGAAGTAGCGCTGCAACCATTCTAATGTAGCGCTGCAATACCCTATTGCAAAACCCAGCGCCGCTGGGTACCAGCGTCCAGTGCCATGCCGGAATATGGGCCCAGTATCGCGCTGGATACTGGGACGCTGGAGCGGCATTTTACTGGGAGGCGCTGCTACTCCCACGTAATACGGCTCTACAGCGTTGAAATAGCGGTGCCTATGTGCCATAAATAAATATATTAGTCAAATAAGTGATGTAGAACGCATGAATGCAATAAAAAAAAAAAGAAAGAAAAAAGCCATATGAAAAAAAAAAAAGTAACCGTCAGGAGCAGGGGCGTAGCCAGAAATTTTTTTTCGGGGGGGGGGGGGGGCACCTCCTTGATTTCGGGGAGGGCACCTCCTTGAAATGGCCATTTTTCGCTATGTATGCCATGGCGAAATAAAAATTTCGAGGGGGGGGCCACGTGCCCGGTGTGCCACCCCCTGGCTACGCCACTGGTCAGGAGGGTTCGAACTTGCCACCTCCTGATTTCGAACTGAGTGTCCTACCCACTACGCCACGCCGGAACATGCTTAACTGCGCGTAAAACAACTATTTAACCAACAAACACACGGTTCGGCTTCATGGTTACATGTCGCACAGTCAGATAGACGCGATCTTTCTTTCCAAATAACAACTGCGTTTTTATTAGACACAAACGAACGGCGGCCGGTACCGAATGACATGCCGATAATGCCAAGAGCGCTAAGTTTCTTTAACCCTTTCAGTCCGAGTGATTCCAATTGGAATCATAAATTATGTAGGTCAGTCAGCAAGCATCTGGTAAAGATAAAGCGTTGTTCTTCCTCAAGAGCCCGTATTTAGCATCTGCCCTACATGTGGTGTCAACATGGTACACACAATACAGCGAGGTCACGTCTGAACGAAGAAATTACAGAAGCGGTCGTGCTGTTCGCGCATTTCGCTGAGGCAGCGTCTTCTTTCACCGTGCAGAGATAGGGCATTTATTTTAGTTCTGCGCCAGAAATTTGCAATTTGGCTATTGGACATTATGCTATTATATCTAGATAACATTTTAAGTAATAAATGAACTAAAAATTATGGAATTATTATTAAATAATAATTATTTATTAAATTAATTGGCACATTAATTACTCTTCACTGAAAAGTGTGAACAAAGAGTTTTTCAGTTTTTTTGGACTACCACGCTCATCTGCATCTCCAAATGTGAAAACTAGTTGCTTACATTAAAAATTGTTAATTCGGGACTGAAAGGGTTAAGAATTGGCATGTTAACTACGAAATATATGAAATACACCTAGAGCAGGCACTGTTTGCTGGTTGTTACTGCCGATTTTTTTTAATAGCCGTTTCTCGCTCTTGCTACTGGTCAACATTTAGGCTACAGAGCTTTTATGATGACTAGTTCGATAAACAGGTGCGTACATGATTGAGTTTTGAGCAGTGTTATCGCGCAAGCGACGATACGCCAGTACAGCGGGCGTGCCAGTGTACAGATTTGCAGTTCTATCGATATATATAACTAAGAAACCGCTCAACTAAATACAAATACAATGCGCTAAAGGAATATGTCACTATGTTAGTTGACTAAGGCGTACCAAATTACCGACTGACAATTATGCGTTCTTACATAAGAGTCACGAGGAGTACCGGCTAGCGCGGCCGGCAGCTTTCGGTGACAGCTTGTGTGCGTTGCTGAAAGCGCTTCGCTTCGATGGTCATCGCTCCTTGTGCGGACACCGTACACAAGGAAAAATGGTTCATTTAGGTTAACGAATGTCCAAACTGTACTTTTCAGTCATCCTTACGCTTTAGAATTGCGTGTACTTAAAGCGCGAAGCGCCGGTAACATGTAGACGGACACGGCCGGCCCACTAGGCTTAACGCTCGCTGGGAGTCTCGTTGGGTAGGACCGGTCTCGGCGCAGCTGAGTTGCGATGGTTGAAGTTTCTGCATTGAAGCTTCGGAACCTTTCTAATGGTCAACTAAAGTTCAGCTGAAGTAAGTGGAAGGGCAAACAGTGCCAGAGATGCGTTTCCGGTGTGGTGATATCGAACGGCGGCTGTTTTTCTGGCCTCCGTTGGGTGGGATTGCGAAGCCAGAGCTCAATTGCTTCTCGCCAACTGTGCGGCGATGTAACGATTTGCTGTTTCTGGTACGACCGGCGCCTCCAGACTTATAAACACTGCAACATGGAATCATTACAACAACCCATCCCTGATGCCAGACTGGTATATGTGTGGCGCATGCACAAAACGTGCATTCATCGCTGCTACGTTCTCCGCAAGAATTAACGCCGTTATTGAATCTGCGTGAATAAGAAAAAAAAGCAATATAAAGAGCATAATAATCAACGTTGGCTCCTTTGTGTTATTAACGCAATTTTTGCTGCATTCCAAAGGGGAAAATAAAAATGACGGTGATTTCGCATATACCACATAATGTCTTGCGCTTATCATTCTCTTTCTCTGCCAAGCTAGAAGTTGTGAAAATGTTTGGGACCTGTTAGCCGGCCCCTGGCCAGGGGGGGGGGGGGGGGGGCTAGGGGCCCGGGTTTCTTGTCGAAATCCGGATGGAAGGGGTGTTTACCGAGGAAAAATAATAAAAATCGGTGTTTTTCAAGGCTTTCAACAAGTGCCTCCCCCCCCCCCCCCCCCCGAAAAACATTTTTGGCTACGGGCCTGCCTGTTAGGGTAGCATCCATTGGTACCATCGAATCAAACATTCTACATTCAAATATACCGAAATATTGCGCGGCATACACTACAGAAACTTGCATGCCGCACTGGAAGAGACAGCGCAGGCTCCAGTGTGCACCAGCACACTTCAGTGAAAATTCCAGCGTTTCCAGCGCTTCCCAGTACGCGCCGGCGTCACAGCGGCCAAGCCAGCGCCCCCTACCAGTGCGACCCAGCTCTGTCCCAGTGCGCTCACCGAAGTGCCAGTGAATCCCAGCGTGTACCAGTGTTCCCAGTGCGATCCAGCGCCAAAAAACGTACTGGTATCACGCTGGGGGCGCTGGTTTTTGCAATAGGGATATATTTCTAACTAATAATGTATGAAATACTAGCCCCCACAACGTGTTTTGTTTTTCAGAACAATTGATGTGCAATGACGAAAGACCGCTGCACCATACAGGCAACCTGACTTCATACATAGCGAGCGCATATCATAGGCTTTATTTTCATACGGCTTCTGTAACAATTGGAACACATGGGCCAGTATCGAATGCTGTCAACCTCATTTACGATCGCGGAGAAACCAAGCAAACGTGAATAAACAACGTAGCTTTCAGCACAAGGCGAAGAGTGGCCTTTAAGATCACAAATCCGGTGTCTCGTGTCTTGGAGGCCATAACGGACTCAGAAATACTTTGTCAAAAAAGCACAAGGTGACAGCACTCCTCAGGCAGAGAGCGCAATCTCGATGCCAGCGAGCTGCCGCTAAAATGAATCGGCAGTTTTCCGACACGTGCCGCCCCACGCAGTATGGCCGCATTGTGGGCTACATGCCAAGACACGATAACTTCTACGTGCGATGCGTCCACCTTTTTTTTATCTTTCTTTTTTGGCTTTTTCTTTTATTCCTTGCTCCGCCGTGTTAGACTACGCCACCGTTCGCTTTCCTAAATTTAAAGCAGCCGTGATGATGTGAGCGGGGGGTACAAGAGAGAGATCTTTTGTTCGATACCTCTGTAGACACCCCTGGAAAGGATCACTAAGTTGATAGCTCCTTGGCAATTGATATAACGCGAGGGATGCGAAGGGAAGGTGATTGTCTTGCAATTTTTTTATTGAGCGAAACGCTTCGAAATGACGCTAAAGTTAGGTAGAAACGTTGTACGCACGGACACATGTTGAACAGTTGCATATGTTGTATATAACCAGTTGTTAACAGTTGCGTAACGAAGCCACCAACAACATGGGTATTAGCAACACCAGAAGCGCAAAGCAGATATGTAGCTCTTGTGCTCGCGAGGATGGTTGCCCTGGAAACCTTCAGTGGATGGCGCTTAAGTACAATTTACGTCAACCCGGCGTGATGGCTGTATCACAGGAGTACATATGTGATGTTTATAAATTTTGATAGCGAGCACCGCAACCACAACTGAGGTTTCGCGAACATCAGGGTCTATTTGAAAACCAGTCCCGAGACCTTGCGTGGCTCTGTGCTTGAATTCTTCATTTCCACGCAGAAGGCTGGGGTTCGGTTCCTTCTGTGACAGTGACATCTATTCTTTGCATCGTCGGGTCACCGCTGCCGATGTCAGCTTTCTCGTAACGCTCTCGCGTTAAAATTACCAATATCTCGTCTCGCCGTTCCTGGGTAGATATTAACTGTCAAACACCTGTGGCCCATATCCGCCCGTGGTATACGGGTATGTGCCACAGGTCTCATGCGGAAAGGGTTTGACGACGTACGCGATGGGATTGCAACATTATTAAATGCGAAGCATTTCTTTGCGTACTGTAGGCACTTTTGCATATCTATCTATCTATCTATCTATCTATCTATCTATCTATCTATCTATCTATCTATCTATCTATCTATCTATCTATCTATCTATCTATCTATCTATCTATCTATGTTGAAAAAATTGAAAAATTTCGGCGGGGTTTCACTCCCTAATCCCACCCCCCCTCCTTCGCTACCCCCCTTGCCGTGGCGAACTTTGCCTTTCGATTGAGGCGAAATGCTAAATGTCCCTCTAGTGAGCGAAGTCAGTGCACGTTAAAGAACACCCGACGGTCAAAATAACCTGATCCCTCACCTACGGCGTCCCTCATGATAATACCGTAGCTTTCGCACGTAAACCCCACAAGTTATTTATTTATTTGTACGCTGTCATGGGTGCGGCACTACTTCGCTGAAATATTCAGCTGTCGTTATGCACGAATCGCATATCTTCGCTCATGTGTTTTTACAGTTTTTTTTTAAAAAGGCAACTGAGGTTGTTCCTTCTTGAACTGTTTTACCGTCAAAGTAGGAAAACAACCGAACTGCCCACAGCGATACTACTGTTGGTGCGTGAGTGGAGACGCTGAGCGTAATTACGATGATAACCGTCAAATTTGATGTGTTAACGTAAGCGCCTCATCCGCTACCGTGGTGAAACTCTAACGAGTACGTCACTAACCTACCCAAGCAAGTAACACGTCACCGCCAAAAGCGTCCAGAATCAATGAAGAAAGTAAATGCAACAATGCAAAGGAAGTACAACGTTAAGGGACTCGCCTACAAAACCTATTGCCATGAAACATTATTTTTCTCACCAACACTTCATCCCAACCAAGTGATGAGTGATGACCTTTGTTTCAAGGATACAAAATGTGGCAATACTGTCAGGAATTTGTGTCAGTAATTTGCGTCTTGGTTAGCTCTCGCGTATAAATCCTTGGAATGGCGTACATATGTCTTGGTTGTGGAAACTTCTGCCTATGCGGTTACTATTGTATTTTACTTCGGTCTTGTCATTTTTATGCAAAGTCTTATTCTATGAAACATTCACACTTCCAGTTTATGCGATTTTTATTAACGTTTAGCTTCTGAGAATGCAGTCTTCCTTTATTTCATTTTTTGCAAATCCAATTGTTTTTAAATATTATCAAGTTGTTTATGTTCCCACGTCGGAATCGGCAGCGGCGAACCGAGGGCCCCAGCGGGTCCTTCCCGGCTAGTCTCTCACGACTTCATTAAAGTTCTTTGTCTGTCAGTCTGTTTATGTTGCACTAAAGGTTTAATGCGACTGCTTCTGTAACTCCAATCTAATCCCTACTGAAACTCATACAGTATTACTCAAATATGTTATAACTAAAACTTCATATGCCCATTTGTACGGCGAATGTCGCATGCTGGAAAAGAAGGGGTCTTCAGGGGCCCAGTCAAGCTGTCCAGAGCACCTTGTAGCCCTGAAGACCACACAGAATTTTCTGGAGAAATAAACTTTTGATTCATAGGCTGGCAAGTTACAAAGGCATCTTTTTCAAGTACGTGGCCTCACCTGCCGTCTAACTGTAACTACGACTGTCATTTACGTCAGCGCGAAGACTAAACTACAGTACGTAAAAAACGCGGCACTACAAAGCTAGCAAGTAAAGGCTGGCCATTGAGATTACAGAAGCCGGATCGTAGCCTAACCTTTACTACGTCCGCGCCAAAACCGAAAAATCAGAACGGCAACGCAGACATTGCAAGGCTACAACGCATAGCAGTAAGCATGTCCTTCGAGATCATCAATCTGGGTGCGTGTCATCTTCGAGGCCATAACGGACTCGGAAGAATCGTTTTACTGTGCGAAAAAGATGGCAGCACTCCTCAGGCGGGCTTGCTTAGAAGGCGAAGGAGGAGCGTTATCTTGAAGGCGGGGATTTTCGCGGCCGCGGCGGCCGCATTTTCGATGTAGGCGAAAATGCTTGAGGCCCGTGTATATAGATTTAGGTGCACGTTAAAGAACCCCAGGTGGTCGAAATTTCCGGAGCCCTTCACTACGGCGTCTCTCATAATCATATAGTGGTTTTGGAACGTTCAACCCCTGATATTAAAAAAAATTATTATCCTCCAGCCACTTGATCTGCCATTCGACCCCTTCTTACGACTTGGTCTTGGCTTCCTAGGCTATTTCACGGCGTCTAGTTCAGGGAACAAGTAGATAGCTGTCGCGACGGATCACACCACTCGGTATGCAATTACACGGGCTATAGCAACCAGTTGTGCCACTGACGTTGCTGATTTTCTCTTGCACGACTTCATTCTCCACCATGGTGCCCCACGCCAACTCCTCACATATCGTGGGCGCTATTTTCTTTCCCGAGTTATCGACGACCTGCTTCGCTCGTGCGAGACGAAACATAAATTTACGACGGCCTACCACCCGTAAACTAATGGACTGCCGGAAACATTCAACCGGACTTTAACTCATATGCTCTCTATGTATGTCTCCTCCGACCACGAAGAGTGGGACATTGCAGTGCCCTTTGTTACATTTGCTTATAATTCCTCACGCCACGATACAGCAGGTTTTTCACCTTTCTATCTCTTGTTTGGCCGTGATCCAACATTACCTTCCGACACCATTTTTCCGGCAGCCGTCGATTCGCCGACTGAATACGCCCGTGATGCTATTACTAAAGCTCGCAAAGCACGAGAAGTCGCTCGTAAGCGCCTTTTGCATCGCAAGACCACCAGAGGCAGCGTTACGACGCACATCATCGCCATGTTTCTTTTACTCCGGGTTTTCTTGTGCTATTGTGCACTCCGACTCGGCGAGTTGGACTTTCTGAAAAACTGCTTTCTCGATCCTCGGGACCGTACCGCGTATTCCGCCATGTGAAAGACCTCACCTACGCGATAGCACCGCTCAAATCTTTATGTGCCTCCGCTTCACTGTCTACAGACATTGTTCATGTATCCCGATGTATCCCGCCTTAAGCTTTACCACTCTGCAACATCATAGAAAGCACCGAGACGGTGCTTCAGCACCCGGGGGTTACGTTATAAGACCATGTCACACTGAAGCAGGCCGAAAGGCGCCAAGGAAGACGACGTCACTGTGTTATGTGGGGCGCGCTCTTCTGTTCCATCTTGGTTTACGCTTGGGCTCTGTGTAAATATATTGTGAATACGTCTTGTTTCCGAGTGTCCCTTCACGCAACAATATTAAGGATACTCAACCTCATTTACGATCGTGGAGAAACCAAGCAAACGTGAATAAAAAACGAAGCTTTCAGATCAAGGCGAAGCGTGGCCTTTAAGATTAAAAATTCTGTGCCTTCAGTCTTGGAGGCCATAACGGACTCAGAAATACTTTCTCAAAAAAAGCGCGAGGTGACAGCACTTCTCAGGCAGAGAGCGTAATCTCGAAGATAGCGAGCTGCCGCTAAAATGAATCGGCAGTTTTCCGAGACTGCGGCGCCACGCAAATGGCAAGACTCCGGGCTACATGTCTAGACACGATAACTGCTCCGTGCGATGCGTCCACTTTTTGTTTTTTGTTTTTTCTTTCGGCTTTTTCTTTTTTTTTCCTTGCTTGGCAGTGTTAGACTACGCCAATGTTTGGTTTCCTAATTTTAAAGATTCCCTGATACTATTAGCACGGTTACCAGAGAGGCATTTTTATTCTATACGTGTTCTAAACACCCCCTGCAAACGATCACTAAGTTGATTGCTACTTGATTTATCTTAGTTTAAATGGAAGAAAAAGAAAAACGAAGAAGTTCGGCAGATCCCAAGTAAGTTGGGAATCGATGTTATGCGAAGCATGCGGAGGAAAAATGACTGTGTTGTAATGTTTTTAGTGAGCGAAACGTTGCGAAATGACGCCAAAGATATGTAAAAATGTTGTACTTACAGATATGCTGAACAGTTGCATACGGTTTGTATAACTAGTTGTTTACAGTTGCGTACCGAGGCAAACAACAACAGCGGTATTAGTAACACCAGAAGCGGTAAGCTGATGTGTAGCGCTTTTGCTCGCGAGGATGTTAGCCCATGACACTGCTAAATAAATCAACTTCAGTGGATGGCACTAAACTACAATTGACGTTAACCCAACGTGACGGCTGTATCATAGGTGTACATATGCAATGTTCGTAATGTTGGATAGCCAGCGCTACAACCACAGTGCACGTTTCACGAGCACTAGGGTCTATTTGAAAAGCAGTTCGGAGACCTGGCGTGGCTCTGCGCTAGAATACTTGATTGCCACGCTGAATGCTGGGCTTCGATTCCCTGCTGGGACCCCGTCATTTATTCTTTGCATTCGTGTCTCGCCGTTCCTGGGTAGATATAAACTGTCAATCACCTGTGGCATATACCTGCATACCTGTGGCACATACCCGCCCATGGCATACGGGTATGTGTCAAACGTTTCTTGCGGAAAGGGTTTGACGACGTACGCGACAGGAGTGACATATTATTCATGTCATGACCAGCCACTCATGATCATCAAACCATCTTACTCTCCCATAATAATCTTGGTTTACGTTAAGTTAAGGGCGTGATGACGAGAGCACCCAGACGTAGGTGCCAAGATAGATAGATAGATAGATAGAGAGATAGATAGATAGATAGATACGTAGAGAGGCAAACTAAAAGTGCCTGAAGTACGCAAAGAAATGCTTCGCATTTTAAAGCGGCGCGCTACAATGGGTTCATCATAAGCAACGTTTTCTTTACCATTCGAGTATTTCGATGTTTTGTTTATCGTTTTTTTACACTTGAATGATACTGCAGCCACTCAGCATGACTATACCGTCAAATTTTATGATTATAAGAAACTCGTAATGTACGCGTTGTGGTCTTTGAAATCAGGAGATGAACGAGACACTGCTCTAGTTCATGTTCAAAAAAAAATGATCTACAGTCACAAAAGAAGGAAACACAGCTCAGGCAAGGTTGTTGTCACCTTGGTTGCCGCGACAAAAAATGGCCGCGTGGATTAGTGTTCGCTTCCAAGTACGAACCCACTAAAGTAAGTGCCACATGCAGCATCTTATTCAGCATCCGAAAGTTATTTTACGGCTGCTCAGAAACAAAGTTACAGTAGATTGCTACGCGTAACAGATTGGAAAAGTGGAAAGCGTGGCATTTGAGATCAAATAAGTCATGTACGTTTGTCTTGGAGGCCATAACCAACTCAGGAAAAGTTCGTGCAGTCACGAAAGACAGCAGCACTCAACAAGGCCAGCTGACTTCATTAACGGCAAGCGCGTCATGGTTTTCAGGCACGGCACCTCTGTAACATGTAGAACTCACAGCCCTTCATAGTACATATAGATGCTCTTCGAATGGATTTACGCTCGTTCATAAACCACGCTAACGACAATGACAAACGAAGCCTCCATATCAAAGCTGGCAAGCGACGCCCCTCGTCTTCGAGGCCGTGAAGAAGGCAGAATAACTTCTTTGCTGTCACAGAAGATGGCAGCACCCCTCAGGCAAACATGCTTGCACCCCATGAAAGCCCAAGAAAGAGCATCATCTCGAAGACTGCAAGCTGTCGTTCAAGTTACAATGAATGGAACACTTTCTAGACATGCGGCACCGAGGAGCAGGCTGTGCTGCGGTCAAGATTTCTAACCACCATATCTGCGGCGAATGACGCTTGATGTCAATTTTCCTTTGGTTGTAGTGTATGCGTTTTCTATTTATTTCTGCGCATCCGCCTCGGTAGTTCGCGTGTAGTTCTTATGGTCATCTGTTTTTGGACTGAAAGTCGCAGTTGCTATATCGGTAGCCAGATAATTTTTTTCGAGGGGGGAGGTAGGTTTTGTGTATGTGTGACCATATTTTGTGTGTATTCGTGTCTGCGTTTGCATGTGTGCGTGTATATATACGCAAGCACAATTGAAAAATTTCCGGTGAAATTTAAACCCCCAACCCCCACCCCCCCTCCTTGATACCCCCCTGCCGCGGCGGACTTTACATATCGATAGTGGCAGAATGATCAACATCCCTCTAGTGACCGAAGTCAATGCACGTTATAAAACACCCGGCGGTCGAAATATCCTGATCCCTCACCTACGGCGTTCCCCATGATAAAAGCGTAGCTTTGACACGTAAAACGCAACAAATTACTTATTTCTTTCAACGCCGTGATGGGTGCGGCACTACTTCGCAGAAATATTCAGCTGTCGTCATGAAATTCGTGCGTCTACGAATCGCATATCCTCGCTCGAAGTGTCTGTACAGTTCTTTAAAAAAAGCAACTATGGTTGTTCCTTCTTGAACTGTTTTACCGTCAAGTTAAGAAAGGAACCGAACTGCTAAAAGCGATGCTACTGTTGGTGCGTGAGTGTAGACGGTGAGCGTAATTACTATTATCACCTTCAAATTTGATGTGTTAACGCCAGTGCTTCACCCGCAGCAGTGGTGAAACTCTAACGAGTACCTCACTAGCCTACCCAAGCAAGTAACGCGTCACCACCAAAAGCGACCAAAATCAATGAACGAAAGGATATGCAACAATGCATAGGAAGTACAACGTAACGGGACTTGGATACAAAACTTCATTTACATGAAACGTTATTTTTCTCTCCAACACTTCATCCAAACCCACTGCTCAGTCATGACAACTGTTTCAAAGATACAAAACATGACAATACTCCTTAGGCATGCTTAGGTTAATGCTTCTTGCATATGAAATCATAGAGTTAATATAACAGACTCTAGAGGAAAAGCTGGGCTGCTAAGGCTATAACCACGCGAGCAGCGACATCTTGGAACGTTGTCACTGTTGCCATTACAGTAATTTACAGAAGCGCTAAATATGGCTTTTGAAAACACTCAAATTCTCGCAATAAAAATAGTAAACAAGCGTGTTTCCGTATTATAAACGAACGGAAATTGTTTGAAGTTCATATCAACTATTTTTAGGAAAGATACAACAGCTATTTATGCAATTTACTGCACGCGGAAAGGAGAGTTTGCAGGTTTGTTTACTAGATGGCGCCACCATCCTTGTATCGTGTCAACATTTCTGAGCGTTGCCGCGCAGAGTGCGGCCGATTGCGCCGGCTTGCTTGCGCGTCGGGTGAGAGGTGTACAGTGTCTCCGCGTACGTGTTTTTTGTTGCCACGAGCTAACAACTCAACCTAATGTGACAGTCTCTTACTGCGATGCAATAGAGAGCCATGAAACAAGAAAAAATGCCAGGGGTTATTGCAGCATGCAGTGGCGAGTTCGAATGAACGTCACCCGAAAGCTGAGTACCGTTCCATCATGGCAGCTCCCGAGCGGTTACAGATTTTAATGCATGGGCCCTATGGGGAGCTTTTCCTCCAGAGTCAGTATATTAACTCTATGTATGAAATAGTCAGTGCACCTCAATAAAGTTTTCCTCTCACTCTCCAAGACTTTGATTTTATGCTCAAGAGCCCGGTCCTCCTACAACAGCTGAAGGCCGCCCAGAAGGCTCACGCGGCGGCACTAAAACAAGGCCTCCCCGTCCTTACGTGGTAGCGGTCCGCGATCCTCCCCCTATAAATTTGGGGTGGATTCCTTCAGAACATTCGTAAAGTTTTTTGTATATCTATCTACCCAAGTACGCACCCAAATATATGAATGCCACATGCAGCTTCTTGTTGTAAATCTCAGATTTATTTACTTTTTCGGAGAAAGGAACCTACAGTACACACCGCAAGGAATAGCATGATGCAGTAGATTACAACAAAAAACTGACAGGGAAAGCCGAAAAGCGTTTCCTCGAAATGAAACAAGCCATGTGCATTCGTTTTCGAAGTCATAACCAACTGAGAACAATTGTTACTAAAAAATACTGTAGCGCTACATTAGACGAGGACAAGACAGATAAGTACGTGACAGGACGGACGCTGAACCACTGAAATGTAGCGCCGCAATATTTTAAGTAAGAATGTATCACCAAGAACCCGACAACGTGTTTTTTTAGAACAACTGATGGGAAATCACGAAAGAAGGCAACACCATACAGGCAACCTGACTTCATACATAGCGAGCGCGTATCGTACGCTTTCTTTTCATACGGCCTCTGTAACAATCGCAACACATGGCCGTGTATCAAACATATTAATGCTGCTCAACCTCATTTACCATTGCGGAGAAACCAAGCAAGCGTGAATAAAACACGAAACTTCAAGCTAAAGGCGATGTTTGGCCTTTAAGATCACAAACACGGTGTCTCCTGTCTTGGAGGCCGTAACGAACTCAGAAATACTTTGTTAAAAAAGCACAAGGTGACGGCACTCCTCAAGCAGAGAGCGCCATCTCGACGACCGTGAGCTGCCGCTAAAACGAATCCGCAGTTTTTCGAGACGTGCGGCGCCACGCAGATGGCCGCATTCCGGGCTACGTGCCAAGACACGAAAACTTCTACGTGCGATGCGTCCACCTTTTTTTTTTTATGTGCTTTTTCTGTTTTCCTTGCTCCGCCGTGTTAGACTACGCCAACGTTCGCTTTCCAAAGTTTATAGCTGCCGTGACGATATGGGTGGGGGTACCAGAGAGGGATTTTTATTGTATACGTCTGTAAACACCCTTGGAATCAATCACTAAGTTGATTCCTTCATGAATGATCTGAGTTTAAATGGAATTTAAATGGACGAAAAAGAAAAATGAACTTCGGCAGATCCCATGTACCTTGGACATCGATGTTATGCAAGCATGCGAAGGGAAGGTGACTGTGTTGTCATTTTTTTTTACTGAGCGAAACGCTAAGAAACGACGCTAAAGATACGTAATATGTTGTACGCACAGACATATGTTGAACAGTCGCACATGTTTTTTTATAACCAGTTTTTTACAGTTACGTAACGATGCCAACAGCAACACGGGTATTAGCAACACCAGAAGCGGTAAGCTGATATTTAACGCTTCTGCTCGCGAGGATGGCAGCCCTAGGGAACTTCAGTGGATGGCGCTTAACTCCAATTTACGTCTACCCGGGGTGACGCCTGTATCATAGGAGTACATACCTAATGTTTCTAAAATTCGATATCGAGTACTGCAACCACCCTGACGTTTCACGAACGTCAGGGTCTCTTTGAACACCAGTTCCGAGACCTTGCGTGGCTCTGCGCTAGAATACCTGATTGCCACGCACAGTGTTGGGTTTCGGTTACTGCTGTGACCGTGACATCTATTCTTTGCATCGTCGCGTCAACGCTGCCGGTGTCAGCTTTTTCTTAACGCTCTCGCGTTAAAACTCTCAATGTCTCGTCTGGCCGTTCCTGGGTAGATATGACGGCTTTGGCGGGACGGCTTTCACGACGTACGCGACGGGATTGCCGTCTTTGCGTACTGCAAGCACTTTTGCATATCTATCTATCTATCTATCTATCTATCTATCTATCTATCTATCTATCTATCTATCTATCTATCTATCTATCTATCTATCTATCTATCTATCTATCTATCTATCTAATAGAAGAAGCAATAATCTGCGTGGTCATTTCTAGGTAACTGGGTAAGCGTGTAAAAGAAATCATTTCTTGTGCAACCACACTCATCGCATCACGCCTGCTTTATGCAAACTGTAGCCAGCGAAAAACAAAAATTTACTGCGCAGTCCCATGGCCCGTGCCACGGCGAAGGAAAGAGCACGAAAAAAATAGTATTGAGCGGAAGCGTCATGCGTAGCTGTTATCGCGGCCAGACATCTTGTCCGGAATGCAGGCGGCTGTATGGCGGCGCGTCCTCGAAAAACTGTCAATTCATTGCCAGTCGAACAGGCAACCCGTCGTCTTCCAGATAACGCTCTCCCTTTGGCGTTAAAGCAAGCTTGCCTGAGGAGTGCTGCCATCTTCTGTGATTCTGAAACAAAAGTTCCGAATCCGTCATGGCCTCCAAGACAAGGCGCACCGGACTTGTTTAATCTCTAAGGACAACCTTCGGCGCATTGCGTTGTAAGGCGGCTTTGTCACTCACAATAGAGTTTGCCCTTGCAGATGAAAATTTATAGACCGCCTATTTGAATGCGAAACATATTATACGTGCGGGGAAAAATTAGATCACGGTTGCCTAAAGAGTGCTGTATTTTGTCATTGTAGAATGTATGTTCTCAATTGGCAAAGGCCTCCGAGACACATGCACACGTTTTGTCTGATCTCAAAGGCCACGCTTTACTGCTTTGATTCGAAGTCTGGCGTTGCGATTAGCTGCAGCTTCGCTTTCGCAGCGCTGATGTCAATACTGTCGGGTTTATGACAAAGTGCTGCACCTGTCACGCGTTTTCGAATGCGCGCGCTTGAAGACAAAACGTAATTTATGCGCCCTTCTATTCTATCTGCTACCAAGGTTAAGGCATGCTGCCTGAGGAGTACTGCCTGGCTTCTGTGACTTTGCATCAATAGTTCTCAATCGCTCATGCCAGGAAGAATAAATGCAGGCGATTTTTTTTTATCTCGAAGGCTTTCTGTTATCACTTTGCGTTGTTGTTGCGCAATTGTTTTTCATCACAGTTTCCTTTCGCAAATATAATGGCTTTGGTAAGGAGAATCGCTTAAGGACCTTACATTAAAGGCAATTTCCCAGTCATTAGATGAGACGAGGTACTCCCTGGTAATATAACACGCTCAATGCATAACTGTATGCAATCATCACGAATCACGCGCAACAAAGTTGTTTGAAATCGGTGTACTAATTAAATCAATTGTGATGCACAGCCTT
Organism: Rhipicephalus appendiculatus; assembly: GCA_030522465.1. NCBI lineage: Eukaryota > Metazoa > Arthropoda > Arachnida > Ixodida > Ixodidae > Rhipicephalus > Rhipicephalus appendiculatus. The sequence continues at coordinate 23,021 of JALIZH010011831.1, forward strand.
ACACAACGTCGTTCGATGTATTGACGGTCAGACAAGTTGTGAAGGGAAAATATGGTTATCAATTGGTGGGTTAATGTCAAGCTGCAATTTCAACACACACTCGTGTCAATATTCTGTAAAAGGTGCTTGAAAAAGCCTGCAATATGTCAAAGGAAATACAGATGAAAAACACTTTCATAAGGCGGCTTAGTAACGGGTATTACAAGGTCACGCAAAGGAACGATAATTTATTTTTATTCACAAAAGCCTAACAAGATTGGTGCTTGTAAGAAAGACAGAAAAGGTAATCTAAGAACAAACAAGGGTAGCTGATATCCTTGTCAGACCGAATGAAGAGTCCGAATCGTAGAAGGGCAGGTAGCGTAATGCGTAGAGCAGATGACCGGTGACCAGTAAGAGCCACGGAATGACTCCTGTATATGCCAAGATATCAGCGGGTACGGAAAAACTGAGCCAGAAGTGAGCACGTCACCATGATGGAACATCAGCACTTCTTTCCGTTTTTTTGGCTGGCTGGGTTTATCATCTTGTCTACATATACCATGAGAGCTAATTGCAGAACAGTGCAGCGTAAGGTTAATCGGGGCGACAAAGTCAAGAAATGGTGGGCACAGAATGCCATCAGCCTTTCACTGTTCAGCGTAAATTGTTCCTAAACGGAGGAGGCCTTCGTGCTGCAGGTGACCATTCGTTAAAACGGCCCGAGCTATTATCCATCTTCATCATCACTAGCCGCACTATTACCAAAGTGTGCAGCTGCCGACGTGAAATGTCAAGCTCCAACAATGATGATTATAAGGATGATGATGATGGTGGGCATCAATATTGAAATGACGAGACTGGATGGCTTCAGCATTCGAGCCGTTTTGGGTGAATGCATGAGATACTATGCGAGTTTTTTATAATTATTATTATTGTTGTGGGGCCAGTGCCGTTTATGAGCGAGCTTTTCGTGCCTGTGAAGATGATGACGACATTTGAGCTAGTTACAGTTGTTACCTTCAAACGATTTCTGCCTATGTACGTGTAAATATATCTGCACATAACATTTTGTCTGCGTCGTTGCTCTTAACATCATTCTGTTAATATGTGTGCTGCAAGAAGTCGCCTCCGAGAAGTGAATATGCAACCTGTACTAATACACGACGCTGGTAGCATTTCTATTTCGTCAGCAAGCAGGCTCTAATCAGATTAAACGGATAGATTATCCAAACTGCGGAACAACCTGAGACAAGCAGTGTTAGTTTGGTGTTTACACATACAGAATACACTTTTGCTTAGCCCTCAGCAACACTGTTATTCTTGCTTGACTTCAAGATTACTCATTAAAAGTAAAAGCTTGAAGGACGTTCGAGCTTCGCATTCAAGAGTAGAAAGCAATAGCGTAATCGGGGAACGTGCCTTCCCAACTGCTAGCCTCGCTTCGGTTCTCGGTCCATGCCTCAACCGTGCTGTACGCAAACGAACGATTGTGCGCTTACCATTGGCCGTTTTGAACTATTGTAAAATGTCTACTGCAAGTACAGTTGTTAAATGCCCACTACGCCATAATTCTTCCTATTGCAAATCAGCGAAGGGCATACTACGCGTCCGTAAGGCAACACGCGAACCTACGCAGCTGCTGACTTTGGTGATGCTTTGCTGATAATGATGAGTAAGTATGTCGGGGCATTTTTAAAGGGTGAGCCTTTAAAGCACCTGCTCGTTGCGCAATTCACATGCATTGACGCCTAGCGCGATTATACGATTCTGCGACACAATATTACATGCATTGAGGGGAACGCACCCACTACATGACCTTTTTTTGTGTTTTTCGAAGTAGTTTGAAGTAAGGACGTTGATCAGGGGTAGAACACCCCCTTGTTACGCAGAAGGCCTGGGTTTGATTCGCACTCAAACCTAAGATTTTCAGTATTTGCGTTATTCGCATTTTCCTCGAACCTTCGCTCACGGACAACATTGACTTTTCGCTCACAGCTGCCGACGCTGACACCGTACTTACTGAGGAATGAGCCACTGATACGCGGGCTTTGATGTCAAGTAAATACGTGATATGGAACGCCAACTGAGGATGATTAATTAAAAACAAATGCATCGTATTCAGGGTATTATAAGCTGTTCAATAACCGGTTCTTTTACAAGATGTGTGTCAAAATACACCAACTTCTGTAGATATACTTCAAAAGTACCGTTAATTAGGTGCAAGAATATTCTACAATGTATTTCGAAGCACAAACCTGCCGTCTCAGTGCACGACAAAGTAGTATTATTCTCAGAAAAACACAATAGATTATGTCTGAAAGTCGAAGTTCTCATGGCATAGTTTAAGGCAGGGATAAGGTGCCTAGATGCGCATAACTGAGGTTTCTGGTTCTGTTCTTCGTGAACATGTGCTTTTTGCGCCATGTGCATATTCGTTTTTTTTTTCCAATAAAACTTCTGTTGTTCGTACGTGCTTCTCTTGTAGCTCTCGTCGTCCTGTCCCTCGTTTTGTTCCTGCAGTCTTTATTCATTATGAATTATCAACTCGCTAAACAGTCTATTATTTTTCCTTTTGCAATGGCTTTTGTTGGCGGGGATGGTGTCGCCGTCTGGGATCTGTGAAGTGAAGTGCTGTATCATGACCGTGGCCTCTGAAATCAGGTCTGCCAACGCGCCGTTGCTCTTTGCCTCAGCTAATGACAGAGGCCACATCACGACACTAACTAGCGCCGCGATGAGTGCTTTGATTATTTCATCTTTCGGGTCCACGGGAACCGAACGTCTTTCCGCGTTCACGGCTCACGCTACGAACTCTGCCTCCCGCGTTCTTCAAGCGCAGTGTGGCAGAGTATGCATACGCACAGGCGTATGTTACCTTATTGCTGAGGAGCGCACACCCATGAGTTTCTCTCTTCAGACGACGATGTTTTGAATCACTGCATGTAGAGTACCACTGTTATTTGATTGCTGATGCCATCTTTGCGCGGCAACCATAATAATCTGAGTCCACGTACATGTAAACATGTAAACTATTTCAGCTACCACGTGGGTTAAATCATTGGCGTTATCCTTCGGGATGAAGATGTGCCACTAGGCGTCAACGCAGGTGCCTTCACCTGTAATGGTGCTATAGCTACCGAACACCAATATACATTGTGCAAGTTCTCATGCATCAATATACGATAAATAATAAACTACACTCCTGTGAAGACACGGTTCACATTTGTGTTATATCGATTCCTATGCCAGAGGGATCAACCATGCGTTATTTTCTAAATCTATTTATTTGCAGCTATCTGATATTCTCGCTCATGGACAACGCCAATCGACTTTGACACCAACGCTGACACTGGTGTTTCTGCGAAAAGAGCTTCTTAACGCTATCGCATAATGACTAAGAAAACATCACAGAAAATCACAATGGAAACAACAGAACCGCAGCTCGCTGTTTTTGCAAATTTTACATTGATTAAAGCTGGGCTAATTTGTTTTTGCATACAAGTTTAGCAAGGTTTGTTTGTTTCCTGTTGCAGTGAGATGATCCGACAAGCAATCATCGTGAAGGAATTCTTATAACATACCTATACTATAGCTGCTTCGCACTGGCACTCAACGCCTCACATCGGCTACATCTACGGCCATATTGAAGGTAAGAAAAAGCACCAATAAATAATTACTATCCAGTGGCAATATTAATTGCGGCAGTAGTAATTGTGGCAAGACATCTCGACATGCATGCGTGAGCGTCATGGCGCCGCAAGTCTAGAAAAACTGTCGATTCAATCCTACGAGAGCACATAGCCTGGGGAATGCTGCCACCTTATGTGTTTGCATGCGAGTCGTTCTTCCGCATTGTGGTCTCCGAAACGAAAAACATGCGACTTCCTTTACCTCAAAGGCCATGCCATGTCCTGAAGTACTGTGCTGTGATTCCCGCTACACTGATTTTCTAGCAGACGTCATTAACGGTCGCATGCACGCTAGAATGCCGCATGCGCCACTTAGGAGATCTCCCTGACCACATGCATGTCAGCAACAGTACGTAGCTGTGGGCGTGAGCGTTCATGAGTTCCGAAGGGAGAGGTCACGTGTTTTCAGGGGACGCATTCTGAGGACGCTCGGCGCGCACGCGTTTTCGCCAACCTAGCCAGGTAACACTCTGGCAAGGTTGTAGTAAAGGTGGTTCCAATATTTTGCATCGTGTGACTGAACACTCAACTTTTGGTCATTTATTTGCCGTTGTGGTTAGGTAATGCAGTGAACGTTTCCAAAGATTTGCCGAGACTTATACGACAAGAATACACACTTTGTGCTCGCCCACGACGCATCATGCAGGCTATACGGGAAGCTCAAACAGCAAAATATTGGTGCGAATCCCCGCAGCCACGGCAACGTAGTCGAAAGAAAGAAATCAGAAATAAAACATGAGATATTAAGCAGACGCATCCTGTGGAGCAGCTATCGCGGCTAGACGTCCTGTCCGTAATGCAGCCAGCTGCATGGCGCTGCCCGTTTTGAAAAACTGCCGACTCATTTCCACTAAGGCAGGCCGCACGATGTCTGGCAGATAACGCTCCACCTTCGGTTTTGAAGCAAGCTTGCCTGCGGAGTGCTGCCATCTTCTGGCAGGGCAAGCAAACACTTCAAACAGTTGATGGCCTCCAAGACGTGCTGCACCGGCTTCTTTGATCTTAGAGGCCATACCTCAGTAATTCGCGTCGTAGGTTTCTGTTTCTTTTTCGTTCTTTACGAGAGTGTGGTTTTTGCGCACTGTAAACGTGGTGAAATGACACTAGCTATGCACCATAAAATGCCGCAGGTTCCACTACACTTGGAGACGATGTATTTGAAAGGGGAACGCAATTATAAGCGACTACCATGATTCAAGCAAACTTGCCTGAAGAGTGAAGCCGTTTCTTTTGTCACTGTGAAGCCCGTGTTATCGATTGATTATTGCCTCCTAAAGGAATACAAGTAGCATGCTTATTCTAGGAGGTCAAGCTTTGTTGCAATGCTTTGAAGGCATACGCTGTGATTAACTGTAGCTTCGTTTCGTTGTCGCGCAGACGTGAGCTCTCGTATGTATGACTAAATGCCTTGTTTGAGAAGCTGCGTACTTCAAAACGAAACATATTGTCCCGTTATTATGCGACAGAAAGCTGTAACTGAAGGTCAGCGGAACGTCAGGCTGGTTTGATCACTGGCAAAACAAACTTATCTGCTGTTTCACGTGCTTATCTTCATTGTCTTTCCCGCAGCGGCACATACAAACGTGCCACCAACGATATCGCGTAATACGTGATATTATGCTCGTGGCATTACCCTCCCACCTGAGAGCATCGTCCCGATGCGGCTCCGTGATCACAACGAACATAGTAGCTTGTATTACTCGGAAATGTGATAAGCGCCCATTTATTCCATTTGCAGCACAGACTTGAGCAAGGTGACCAAGGAGAGCTACCTTCCTTTGTGACATTAGATTAATGTTTTTGAATCTCTCATTGCTTCCAAGACGAATGCCGTCGGGTGTCCAATTTCAAATACTGCCTTTTATAGCTTTGCCTTGAAGTCTTGTGTTTGTGTTTCGTTCAAGCTTGGATTTTGTGAATACAACAGATCTTATAACAGAAATGTCCTAATTAGGTACTCTTCCTCAATTCTAGCTTGTCGGTCATTAGATGAGACGTAGTACTGCAAGTCGATTGAAGACGCAGAAAACACGACTACATACATAATTACGAATCACGGGTAATGGGTTGTTTGAAATGGATTAACTGACGACTTATGCGTCATAGCTTTGCGTAACAGGTATCGATGGAATGGGACGGCCAGAAGAGTTGCAAAGCACACAGATTTTTTTGCTGACAACAGACGACGCTGACACCGACATCGGAATTGTGACGACACGACTCATTTACCGCTATATCGTAAAAAAATACCGGATACAGAATAAGGCTTCCAGCCGATGACTAACCCGGACATTCTGGGTGAGAGTCGAGTATTTTACATGAGTAACGCGCCGGCGCTTGAAACCACTTTGGATTCTATACACTCGGCATGTCGGGAATACAGTCCCGTTAACGAATTTCACATCGCATGACTGAAGCGTATAATGGTACCAAGCACCACACCATGTGAATTGCAATTCGATGCTGTTGGTAAAACTTTATGAAGTGTCCTGAGAGACGCGACTAGCGCGCAGCGGGCTCCTCCCACATGAGCAGATCAAATTTGACCACCCCTTACGGTGGGTCGAGATATTATTCGTGATGGTCTTCGTGACCAGCCACACCAGCAACAAAATGTGCAGCCACTGACGCGAATTCTCATGATCCGATGATGATGACGAAGATTAACATGAGACCAGATGGCTTCGGCATTGGGCTGGTTTTGGGCAAAGGAATCAGAGATTCTCAGATTTCATATTTGCAGAGCGAAGCGGTCCTATGTCGCGTAAAATCTCGTGACCCAAAACTATCAGCACCATGAACCAGCGCGCGCTATCCTCCTCCTCTTCTTAATTTTCGGTTTAGCTCCCAGAAATCATTCGCCGATTGCGCCTGCGTGGCCTGCAATAACCGTGATGAATGAGAGGTTGCGTACATAAAGAGAAAGAAAGAAAGAAAAAGGAACACAGAAAGAAAGAAATATATAAATAAATAGAAAGAAGTTCTTGCCTGAAAAAACTCTTCGCACGGTGGGATTCGAACCTTCGTAACCTCGATCCGAAAGAAAGCGTCAGAACCACTCGGCAATCCAGGCCCGGGAGTAGAGCATAGCGTAGCCTTGTGTAGTCTAGATGTAGGAAGGGGGGTGGGAAAAAGAATTCAGAGTCTCTTTTCGTTACTGAGGAAACGGCAAAAATGGCCTAAAATGCATGGGACTTATGGGGCTTACGCGGTCACCTTAATGCGTATTAAGGGCACAAGAACCATATGGAAAAATGGGTGATTAGCATTGGTTGGTTCCTGAATACGGGCATTAATGCACTTTCGGACACGAAATAGTGTCCGAAACTTCCGACGAAACTTCAGACGTTGTCATAAATTTGCTCGCTGGGGCTTCTGGCGGCCCCGTGACAGCGTCCGAATTTTCAAGCATGTCCACAAAATTGGCAGCTTTCTCATCCTTAACACTGATATCTGTTGGCGCATCCAATTCGATATAGTTTTTTCACAGCAGCCTGCTGTCCCTCGACTTGGCTTTTCTTCGTGGAACCCGTTTATAACAACTATCGGTTATAACAATGGAATTTTCAGGCCACTTCAATATTGATATAAGTGGGTTCGACTGTAGTTCAGTGTTATTCCAAATTAGGGTTTGCAAAGGGATACAATGGAACTTGACTGCGGCCGCGGCGGTCACACTTACGATAAAGACGAAAATGCGAGCGACTCGTGTGCAAAGGCTTAAGTGCTGGTTGCTGAAACACAGATAGTTAACCTTATCAGTTTTCTCCATTACTGCGTGTGTCATGACTAGAGACCGGATTATAGGCAAATGCCTATTTTGTTCCTTGCGTTCCTATCGTGTCACTTTGATATATGAGCACGAATTAGGGGTTAAGGAGGGTTTCTATAGTGTTTTTTATAGTACCTACAAATGCCTATTTTTGGGGTTTCGGCCTAAATGTCCATGAGTGCCTATAAATGCCTATTTTCAAAAAACGGTGCCTATATGAACACTATTTAAACTCAAATTTTGCTTCCCAGTACAGTTTGAGACCGTAATTAATGTTACTGGGCAAAATTGACGTTTTGGAACCCTATGGGGTGCCACAACCTAGTACCCTAGGTAAGAACCGCTAGCAGCAGTGAAATGGGACGCGCCGGCAACTTTACCCCACCGCACTGATATGGCGCGAGCGGTTGGAGCAGGGGGGAGGACGAGGAGAGGAAAAGGCGCTATTTCTGCAACCCTAAATGGGAGCACGTCCCAGCGTGTACAGTGCAAAGAGGAGAGGAGAAAGGAGGAGAGTCGCGTCCGTGGCCGAGGACGTGGCGGGCGGCTTTTACAGCCGGTTTTCCAGTCCAGTGTTCCCAAGAAATTGAAGCACCTCCTTGAAGACCTGGGTGGGATGGGGGGGGGGGGGGGGGGGGCAGCAAACAGGAGGTGCCTCTGTGCAGCAGCAGGAAGATGGAGAACGATCGCGAAACATGCATGGAATGCCGTCAGGGGAATGTAGAGTGCAGGTAAAAAAAATCAGATGTGCACTTGGCTTTTGTTTTGTTTGTAGTTTACATCTTAAAGGGCGCTTCACCAGGTCACATAAGAAATTTTAGTTAGACACTGGAAGTTGTGGCATGCCCAATGAAGAGCTTTATACAGCAAGAACTTTTTATTTGGTTCATTACGAGCCGCGAAAGCATGATGCTGGTAGGTGAGCTTGAAACCTTTGCCACTCGCAAGCCAAATTTCTTCCCTTCTCTGCGGTATCGGAGAAACTCGGAGCCAGGAGAACACACGACGCAGACGCATCAACACGTCATGCGCACGCAACGTTACACTATGTGCGCATGACACGCCCAAGCCAGGTCGTGCACACAAGCGGTGTTGTATCGTTTCGGCGTTCTCTCTAGTGTACCGCCTGTTTCTGTGGGATGGATCCCTCTGTGCGCTTGGAGAGGCTGGCATGGATGATGCATCCTTACCACGACACAGCGCGTCGCACCGCTGGAACTGCTGCAAGGGACGATGCATCGAAAACACGCCAAGCGTTGTCAGGGCTGGCGCCGGCACGACGCGGCAACGGGGAGAACACAGACTCAAACGCAATGGAGGCGGCTTAGCGTCGCATCTCGCTCAATTCAAAGTCAAATATGAATACAAACGCACAAAGATTCCGTTTGTGTTTTAATATTTCTACAAAAGATTGCACAAGTTACGCATGTCGCCTCGAATAATTCTCACAATGTCACGTACTGTATACTCTGACGTACGCAGGACCATTCCTTGTTGTACCTCACCTCCTCCATACTGGTGCGCGCGCCCATGAAATCAAGGGCAAACGGCGTTTAGTCTGACATTTCACCTCTTTTTGCGGGGCGCGTAGCGTTGCAAATCTTGGCGGACGTGATCGTTAGCGCCCAGTGCATGCATTACACACGCCAGCTCGAAATTCTCAAACCTGGTAAGGGGGCCCTTTAAGGTGTTCACAGACAGAGGATAAATTGACTCTGCGCGATTAGCCCAGCCAATACGAGCCTAAAATACCCTTCTTGCATTTTAGCGGTCTGGCTATTGGCTTCTGGGCTAGTATTATCAGTCATGCCGAAAAGAAAGAGACCCAGAAGCATGTATATTCGACGGCGGAGACTTAGCTCACCAATGCTGGATGATAAAAGAAGGAACCGTGTTCTGGAAACCGTGCGGGAAAATGGACAATAACATGGCTTTGTTAAACCATTGACGCCTTTGTGCCATCACAAACTCTAACATTTGTTTGCTTTCCTGTCGTAGACACAGTTCGTACACATCTTTCTTCCAAAACTTGACTTGCTGCAAAAATATTTATTGTGCCTATATTTACGATTTCGGGTGCCTAAAACGGTGTTTAGCCTGCCTGTTTTTGGCGCCTAAAACGCGATTTTTAGTGTCTAAAAATCCGGCATCTAGTCATGACTGTGTTGTTTATTTGGTACGTAAGTCGCCCAAGCACTAACTATTATTTCCAAGATGGAAGAATATTACACGGTATATATAGACACTTAAAATTTTCGATACAGTACTGACCATGAAGTATTGAAACCAGAATAACATCGCTTGAATGTCTTGATTTTGAACTTCGCATGGTGAGATTCTTATGCAATTTCTAACCATGAAATGCGACGATGATAGTGCTCAGTGGCACTCGATAAAATGTCTCAAAATACTCGAGAAAAAGAAATGTTAGTTTCACTATTCTACACCCGGTAATTCATCAATACTACAACTTCGGTTACCCATTTACTTGTATCGAAAGCTAATGGAGGAAGCAATCATCTACGTGCTCATTTGTGGGGAACTGCGTAAGCGTATGAGATATATTATCCAGTGTGCAACCACAATCATCGCATCACGCCTGCTTTATGGAAAATGTAGCCAGCGAAATACAAAAATTTACTGCGCAGTCCCATGGCCCGTGCTACGCCGAAGGAAAGAGCACAAAGCAAGTAATATTGAGCGGAAGCGTCGTGCGTAGCTCTTATCGCGGCCAGACATCTTGCCCGGAATACAGGCGGCTGTATGGCGGCGCGTACTTGAAAAACTGTCAATTCATTGCCAGTCGAACAGGCAACCCATCGTCTTCCTGATAACGCTATCCGTTTAGCGTGAAAGCAAGCTTGCCTGAGGAGTGCTGCCATCTTCTGCGATTCTAAAAAAAGTTCCGAATCGGTCATAGCCTCCAAGACAAGGCGCACCCGGCTTGTTTAATCTCTAACTCCTTAGCTTCAGCGCATTGCGTTTTAAGGTTGCGTTGTCACTCACAATCGTTCGCCGCGAAATTGAAGCCACATCACCCGCACACTTGAGGGCACTGGCGCCGAGTGATTCACAGCCAACCGTATCGCTAATACAGACCGTTGTGCGCCAAGAACTAGCAAACACGGGTCTTCAGACGATCTGTCCTGCGCACCGTCCCGGCGCTGTCAGTCCACCTTCACTGAACCCCGTCCAGCATTACCACCGCCCTCCTCCACGTAACCGTGACCTAAATGCCTGGAGGACGTCTGACGACAGGCCGATTTGCTTTCAGTGCGAACCAGTGGGACATACTTCGCGTCATTGCCGAAGCACGTGGACCTCACTATCCCGCACAAGCCCAAGCTTTTACGACCTCCACTCATCAGCCCGTACTTCTGGCCAGGTACCACCACGCCGCGACAATTCAGCTAATTACGACCCGACAACTACGACCGCTGCCCAGTAGAGCCGCTCTCATTCACCACGATTTAGATTTTCTCGGTCTCATCTGCCCCCCTCGTTCCCGGTCCGCCCCGTCCTTCGCCCGACGGTTTCCTTCGGGGAACTAGCGTGTGCAGCTCCTGGAGGTGATGCCGCTGGTATGACTTGCCCCCCCCAACCCCCCGCACCCCCCCCCCACCCCCCAGTTCCTCTGTTGACGCTCCCACCTATCAGAACCTGATCGATGTTGAAACGGGTGGTTTGTCTGTTAGAGCTTTGGTTGATATTGGCGCCCATATTTCTGTTATGAGCTCCAACATTGACGACCGCTTAAAAAAGTCCTTACTGCGGCCCCTTCACGCAGTGTCCGTGTTGCTGATGGCGCTACGGCTGCTGTCATTGGCGTGTATACTGCGCGCGTTACTATTGCCGGTCATCAAACTCGAGTTATCTTCGCCGCTTTCACTCACTGCACCAATGATGTTATCTTCGGTATTGACTTTTTGTCCGCCCATTCCGCCCTCATTGACTGTTCAGCTGGTACTGGGCAACTTGACCTGCCGTGCCCGACTGATCCGCCCATTCCACCCCAAGGTCGTCTGTGCTCTGCTGAACACGTCCGCTGGCCACCGCAAACACTGACCTGCACCGCCGCAACACCCTCGCCACCTGTACCTGAAGGCGACTATGTGCTCGCACCCATCACATCCGTTCTCTTGACTCACAGTGTTACTTTTCCGCAAAATGTTATTCATTTAGGTGCGAACCGCGCCTGCATGCCTTTGCTGAAGAATTTCGCTCTGTGTCTACAAGAGCTCCCGCGTGGAATTATTCCCGCCCTGCTGACGCCCTCTGACGACTGCGTCATTTTATCTCTGTCTCCCCATGATGTAGGTCGTTCCAGCTACACACAAGCCCGTCTTCTGATGTGAAAAAAATGATCGCGCCAGACCTTTTGCCGCATCAAGCTGACGCGTTCCTTCACGTCCTTGATTCATGCTGGGGCGTACTTGACTTTTTTGACCGTCCGCTAGGTCAAACTCCTGTAAAGCACCGCATTAACACCGACGATGCCTCTCCTGTACATCGACGCCCATACCGCGTATCTGCACGTGATCGTCGCATAATTCAAACAGGAGTTGACAAGATGCTCGCCAAAGACATAATTGAGCTGTCTTGTAGTCCACGGGCTTCCCCTGCAGTTCTTGTCAAGAAGAAGGAGAACAGTTGGCGATTCTGTGCTGACTACCCAAATCTGATCAAGATCACTAAAAAAGACGTCTACCCGTTACCGCGCATAGACGACGCCTTAGATTTCCTTCGCGGAGCTAAGTATTTTTCCTCTATGGACCTTCGAGCAGGGTACTGGCAAATTGCTGTCGACGACATTGTCAGATTGTCTTTAGCAGTTAAGGGTCATGCCCTTCGCGTTATGCAACACTCCGGCCGCCTTCGAGCGGACACTCTTTTGCTCGGGTAGAAATGGTCAATTTGTCTGTGTTACCCTGACGAAGTTTTCGTCTTTTTCCCCGGCCTTTGAAACGCACCTCAACCGTCTTTCCTTCATCCTTTCTGTCTTTCGCAAATCCAGTCTCCAGCTGAATCCGTCAGTGTGTCACTTCGGACGCCAGCAACTAACCATGTTGGGCCATCTTGTCGACTCCTCTGGTATACGCCCTGATGCCGTTAAAATTCGAGCCGTGTGGAACTTCCCCGTACCGACCTGCACTAAGGAAATCCGAAGCTTTCTGGGTCTCTGCTCGTACTTCCGACGTTTTGTGAACAATTTTGTGGAAGTCGCCGGTCCTCTCACAGATTTACAGAGAAAAGATTTCCCATTCGACTGGGGTGTTCCGCAGGCTACGGCGTTCTCTACACTCATCACGTTGCTAACAACACCACCTATTCTGTCCCATTTCCACGTTGCCGCCCCGACGCCAGCGGCCACGGAATCAGTGCCGTTCTGTTCCAGCATCAAACCGGGTGCGCCCGCGTCATCGCCTATGCCAGCCGTCTCCTATCCACAGCATAACGGAACTACTCAATCACCGAAAGGGAATGTCTTGCTCTCGTTTGGGCAGTAGGAAAATTTGGGGCCTATTTACATGGTCGACATTTCACGGTCACATCCGATCACCACGCCCTGTGCTGGCTGTCGTTTTTGAAGGACCCCACTGGGTGTCTTGGTCGAGGGACACTACGCTCCAAGAATATAACTACTCGGTGTCTTACAAATCTGGCCGCGTACACCACGACGCTGACTGCTTGTCCCGGAATCCAGTGGACCCACCTCAGGCTTTGTATTAAGCGCCACCATGTTCGCTTTCTCTCTCCACTTTAGGCAACATCCGTGAAGAACAGCGCCAAGATCCGGTCTTACGTGACATTACTGAGAAGCTGCACTCTGCGACGGCCGATACGTCTACTCGATTGCTCGTGGTTAAGGACGGCGCGTTGTACCGTTACAACGTCTACGCAGATGGACATAGACTCCTCCTTGTGGTACCTTCCCACCTACGTTCAAGCGTTATCGGCCAGCTCCATGACGCCCCGACTGCCGGTCATCTTGGACTCTCTCGGACATTTGACCGTGTACAGCGTCGATTTTACTGGCCCAGTCTTTATCGCTCCGTCCACCGCTACGTCGCCACATGCGACCAGTGTCAACGCCGAAGAAAACATTCGACGAGTCTTGCCGGATTCCTCCAGCCACTTGACGTTCCATTTGACCCCTTCTTCCGACTTGGTCTTGACCTCCTAGGGGCTTTTCCAGCGTCTACTTCTGGGAACAAGTGCACAGCTGTCGCGACGGATCACACCACCCGGTACGCCATTACACGTGCTCCAGCAACCAGCTGTGCCACGGACGTTGCTGATTATCTCCTGCACGACGTCATTTTCCATCATGGCGCCCCACGCCAACTCCTCACAGATCGTGGGCGCTATTTTCTTTCACGAGTTTTCGACGACCTACTTCGCTCCTGAGAGACGAAACATAAATTTATGACGGCCTACCACCCGGAAACTAATGGACTGACTGAGAGATTCAACCGGACTTTCACTGATATGCTCTCTATATATGTCTCCTCCGGCCACCAAGACTGGGACATTGCATTGCCCTTTGTTACATTTGCTTATAATTCCTCACCCCACGCTACCGCTGGTTTTTCACCTTTCTATCTCTTGTTTGGCCGGGATCCAAGATTACCTTTCGAGACCATCTTTCCGGCAGCCGTCGATTCGCAGACCGAATACGACCGTGATGCTATCACTAGAGCTCGCAAAGCACGAGAAGTCACTCGTCAGCAACTTTTAGCATCGCAATACCACCAGAGGCAACGTTACGACGCACATCATCACCACGCTTCCTTCACTCCGGGTTCCCTCGTGCTATAGTGCACTCCGACTCGACGCGTTGGACTTTCTGTAAAAGTGCTTTCTCGATACTAGGGACCCTACCGCGTATTGCGCCAGGTGACAGACATCACCTACGAGATAGCCCTGCTCGAATGTATCCCGCCTTAAGCTTTACCACTCTTCCACGTCATAGAAAACACCGAGACGGTGCTTCAGCACCCGGGGGTTACGTTTTAAGATCATGTCACACTGAAGCAGCCCGAAAGGCGCCAAAAAAGACGACGTGATTGTGTAATGTGGGGCGCGCTCTTCTACTCCATCTTGGTTTACGCTTGGGCGCTGTGTAAATACATTCTGAATACACCTTGTTTCCGAGTGTCCCTTCACGCAACAATATTAATGCTGCTCAACCTCATTTACGATCGTGGAGACACCAGGCAAACGTGAATAAAAAACGAAGCTTTCAGATCAAGGCGAAGTGTGGCCTTTAAGATTACAAAATCGGTGCCTTCAGTCTTGGAGGCCATAACGGACTCAGAAATACTTTCTCAAAAATGCTCAAGGTGACAGCACTTCCCAGGCAGAGAGCGCAATCTCGAAGATAGCGAGCTGCCGCTAAAATGAATCGGCAGTTTTTCGAGACGTGCGGCGCCACGCAGATGGCAGGATTCCGGCCTACATGCCTAGACGCGATAACTGCTCCGTGCGATGCGTCCGCCTTTTCTTTCCTGTTGTTTTTCTTTTGGTTTTTTTTCTTTTTTTCTTTGGTCAGCCGTGTAAGAATACGCCAGTGTTCGGTTTCCTAATTTTAAGGCTGCCGTGGTAATTTCAGCGCGGGTACCAGGGACGCATTTTTCTGCGGACAACTCTGGAACGGATCACTAAGATGATTGCTTCTTGATTTATCTTAGTTTAAATGGAAGGAAAAGTAAAACGAAGAACTTAGGCAGATCCCACGTATGTTTTGGAACCGATGTTATGCGATGCACGCGGAAGGAAGGTGACTATGTTGTAATTTGTGACTTGTTACGAGTTCTAAGATGAACGATATTGCCTTTTTATTTCTAAAGGCCGTGTTTTATTCACTTTAGAGCATTGCCTCGATCATGCCCTGATTTTGAAGTCCACAACGTGTTCACTACGGGTTTCTCAATATAAAAAATTTCGATGGTATAGTCAAGCTCAGTGGCTGCAGTATCATTGAAGTGTAAAAAAAAACAGCAAAAAATAAACAATACATCTAATTACTCGAATGGTAAAGAAAAGGTTGCCTATGATGGGCCCATTGTAGCACCACTCTTAAGTGCGAAGCATTTCTTTGCGTACTGCAGGCACTTTTAGCGTGTCTATCTATCTATCTATCTATCTATCTATCTATCTATCTATCTATCTATCTATCTATCTATCTATCTATCTATCTATCTATCTATCTATCTATCTATCTATCTATCTATCTATCTATCTATCTATCTATCTATCTATCTATCTATCTATCTATCTATCTATCTATCTGCCCACGTCTGGGTGCTCTCGTCATCACGCGCTTAACTTGGCGTACACCAAGATTAGTATGGGAGTGTGACATGGTTTGAAACATATGAGTCGCTGGTCATGACATGAATAATGTGACAATCCCGTCGCGTACGTCGTCAACCTCTTTCCGCAAGACACGTGTGGCACATCCCCGTATACCACGGGTGGGTATGCCTTAGGTATGCGGGTATGTGCCACAGGTGATTGACAGTTTATATCTACCCAGGAAAGTCGAGACCACACATTAGTATGTCTAACGCTAGAGCGTTAAGAAAAAAATTACACCATCTCCCGCTAAAGGGAACCATGTGTAGATGTGAAGCAGCGGGCGCTAACGCTTACACTGGCGGCGGCGTTGACGTTGGCGCTCATCGCAGCGTTGCGCAGGAGAGAAAACTGGGGAGGCGCAAAGCACGCAGTGATGGAGTGGTGTTTCCTACTGGAACATGCCAATCGCTGTTAATGGGCAATGAGAGACAGAAGACTCCGACTGGACACAAAGACGCGCAGTCCGCTTTTAGTCAACGCGCACGCTGCGAATTTTTATTGTTCACCAGCGCACAGGAGAAATCTCCCACCGGTACCACCTTGCAGGTCAAGGTCCATTGCCATATATACGGGGTGGCCAGTGAACGGTTGTGCAGCGCGAGCAGTCGGTTTTTTCAACCAAGAGACGCTGCCTGCGTCGGCGTCGCGAGGTGAGAGAGGGGGGGAGCGTAGGAGAGGGGAAGACGCACATGCGCAGTGGGGGGTGTGGACGCCGCGGGGAGGGGATGCCTAGAGGAGAGAGGGGGGAGCGTAGGAAGGGAGAGAGGGGACGCGCATGCGCAGTGAGGGTGTCGCCTCCGCGGGGAGGGGATGCCTCGAGGAGAGAGAGGTGGAGAGAAGGTTTTTTATATTTGTTTTTTTAATGGGTTGGCGCATGCGTAGTGGGGTGTGGACGGACGGACGGACACCGGACGGACGTCAGCATGAGACATTAAAGGCTTTCGCCTTAAAATTATGAAACACACTGTTTCGGTTTGAGAATCATGAAGTACATTACAGGTATTCGAACTGCGGAGGGCAGCCAGGAGCCCAGCACGAGGCAACTGCGCATGGAGCCAATTACGACTAGGCGGTGTGCGCTTCGACATCTTGCGGGACCACCGTAAGCACCCCTGACTTTCGGACATAAAAGTTTCCCGAAATTCTAATAATACTTTTGACAACGGTGAACGTCGAGCACTATTGGTGAGTCAACGTATGTCCGCATCGCATCTTTTATGTAACGTGTACAATATTTTAAAATTATTCAGCTTCGTTCCTTTTTTTTGTCCTTGAATACAGCTGTCCAAACCTGGATAAACTTGGCAAAAAGAAGGAACGTTTTGTGGTGCACCGGGGCTATCGAAAGGATTTCAATGCATTGTTAAGGTGTTTATTAGCCGGCACTCAGCGATAATGCGTCAGCGGTAGCCACGGCCAGGCACGGACTCTCAGCGCGAGCTGCTCTTTCTCTTCGAAGAGGGCGACCCACTAGAAGGCGCTGGAGAGGACGACCCACTGTACAGTTCCAAAGCTTCGCTACAATTACCCCGGGTACGAAAAGGGAGCCGCCTGGCGACCTAACAGCTGGTTACTATGAGCGGGTCATGGTAGGCCTTGAGGCGCTCCACGTTGACAATGTCGCGCCCTCGACGGCGCATGTCCGAAGATGGTTCGATGGGTTCGATCAGGTAGTTTACAGGGGAAGTGCGTTCGACGACACGGTAGAGGCCTTCGTATTTGGGCAGTAGTTTTGAAGAGAGGCCAGTTGCAGTGGTAGGGATCGAGAGCCATACGAGCGCTCCAGGGAGGAACGTGGACGCAGAAGTGCTGGTGTCAACGCGGAGGAGGGGAGGCGCATGCGCAGTGAGGGTGTGGTTGCCGCGGAGAGGGATGCCTAGAGGAGAGAGAGGGGAGAGGAGGTTTTTTTATTTTTATTTTTTTAAAGGGTTTGCGCATGCGCAGTAAGGGTGGTCACGCCGCACACCACCACCACCACCGGATTAAGGTTCGCCATAAGATGCTTCACATCTAAAAGCTGACATCGGCTCCGTTCACTCGAGGAATGCAAAAAAGTTATATCTACTCAGGAACGGCGAGACCAGAATGCTAAAAATAAATGACGGGGCCCCAGCAGGAATCGAACCCCAGCAGTCAGCGTGGCAATCAAGTATTCTAGCACAGAGCCACGCCAGGTCTCGGAACTGATTTTCAAATAGACCCTAGTGTTCGTGAAACGTCAAATGTGCTTGCACTCCTGGCTATCCAATTTTATAAACATTACATATGTAGTCCTGTGATACAGCCGTCAAGTCAGGTTAACGTCAATTGTAGTTCAGTGCCATCCACTGAAGTTGATTTATGTAGCTGTGTCCACGGCTAACATCCTCGCGTGCAAGAGCGCTACATACCAGCTTACCAGTTCCGGTGTTCCAAATACCCATGTTGTCGTTGTCTTCGTTACGCAGCTGTAAGCAACTGGTTATGTAAAACATATGCGACTGTTCAACATATGACTGTGCGAACAATATTTTACATATCTTTAGCGTCATTTCGTAACGTCGCGCTCAATAAAAGAATTACAGCACAGTCACCTTCTCTCCGCACGCATCGCATAACATCGATTCCCAACGTGCGTGGGATCCGCCAATGTTCTTCGTTTTTCTTTTCCTTCCATTTAAACTAAGATAAATCAAGAAGGAATTAACTTAGTGATCCGTTCCAGAGTTGTCCGCAGACGTATAAAATAAATATGCCTCCCTGGTACCCCCGCTCAAATTACCACGGCAGCTTTAAAATTAGGAAAGCGAACGTTGGCGTCGTCTAACACGGCGGAGCAAAGAAATGAAGAAATAGCAAAAAAAAAAAAAAAGAGCTGGTCGCATCGCACGTAGGAGTTACCGTGTCTAGGCATGTAGCCCGGAGACTTGCCATCTGCGTGACGCCGCACGGCTCGAAAAAATGCCCATTCATTTTAGCGGCAGCTCGCTATCTCCGAGATTATGCTCGCTGCCCGAGAAGTGCTGTCACCTTGTGCTTTTTTGACAAAGTATTTCTGAGTCCATCATGGCCTCCAAGACTGAAGGCACCGAGTTTGTAATCTTAAAGGCCACGCTTCGCCTTGATTGGAAAGCTTCGTTTTTTATTCACGTTTGCTTGGTTTCTCCACGATCGTAATTGAGGTTGAGCAGCCTTAATATTGTTGCGTGAAGGGACGCGCGCAAACAGTATTCACAATGTATTTACACGGCGTCCAAGCGTAAAGCAAGATGGAAGAGAAGAGCGCGTGCCACACAACACAATCACGTCGTCTTCCTTGGCGCCTTTCGGGCTGTTTCAGTGTGACATTGTCTTATAACGTAACCCCCCGGGTGCTGAAGCACCGTCTTGTTGCTTTCTATGATGTTGCAGAGTGGTAAATCTTAAGGCGGGATACATGAACAATGTCTGTAGACAGTGAAGCGGAGGCACATGAGGATTCGAGCGGGGATATCTCGTAGATGACGTCTGTCACGTGGAGCAATACGCGGTAGGGTCCCGAATGTCGAGAAAGCAGTTTTTCAGAAAGTCCAACGCGCCGAGTCGGAGTCCATAATATCACAGGGGAACCCGGAGTAAAGGAAACATGGCGATGATGTGCGTCGTGACGCCGCCTCTGGTGGTCTTACGATGCTAAAAGGCGCTGACGAGCGACTTCTCGTGCTTTGAGAGCTCTAATGATAGCTCTAATGATAGAATCGACGGCTGCCGGAAAGGTGGTGTCGAAGGGTAATGTTGGTTAACGGCTAAACAAGAGACAGCAAGGTGAAAAAATCCACGCCATCTCCACGAAGTGAATACTGATGAGTGGGGAGAAGCTCCAACCCTTATCAGTAAAACCGTGAAACGTTCGCTTCACATATATACACTTATGTAGACCATGTTTATTAATTTAATGCAATTATATACGTCTACGCACACAAGATCATATAGATGCAGTTATATAGACAATGTACAATTTACTCATCACAAAGAAAGCTTGTTCCCAATGAGCTCTGGGACCCATTTCGCTTTGAAAATTACAGCTTTGTGGTCAGTGAAGTACATGGCGAGGCGATCTTGAATTATGAGATGTAGTGGAAAGTTGGCGAAGTCACTGTCGATGCAGCTCCCTCTGATGGTGGTGGGACGCTTGTGGTCACACGAGCTACACGACAGATCGTAGCGGGACATCATGTATGGGACTAGCCAGTCGTCAGCAATGATGTCCACATTGAAGTCTCCGACGAGCCAGATGGGGCCGCGTTTGAATTGGGTTGTGTACCGATGCATTGCATCGTCGATGTACAAGGGGGGGGGGGGGGGTCAAAAGTTCCCAGGCCACGCTGCCATAGAAATACATGGGATAGTGGCCTGGGAACTTTTGACCAGCCCTGTACGTGATGACGTCTTTCTTGGACAGGTTCGGCGCCAGGTAAACGGCCATCACGGCGTTTCCGTTGGAGAGCTTCACGGCAGCGTGTTCCCCGTTGTGGCTCTGGTGCGTTAGGGGTAGTTGAAGGTGGTCGGCCGTTTCAGGTAGTTTGACGTACAGATGCCGACACCTCCTGCAGGACGCTCCGCTTCATCGGTGCGGACGACCCCGTCGTAAGGACTTGCGGAATTCCAAGTGTCCATCCATTTACACGGGATCGTGCTGGACGGAAACTTGGAATGTGATGGAATATGAAATTTGGTGGAAACTTGGAATGTGAAACACGTTTACCCTAAAGGGGTGCGTCTTTGACGTGTGCTTTGAGGGAGCGAACGTTGAGCAGAGCCAGCGTAAACTCTGTCGAGTGGTGAACATCGTCTCGAAGGGTAGTGTGGCAGCGTTGCGTCAGCGTGGATAGCTTTTGCTGGTCGAGACGTTGAAACTCGTTGAACAGTGCCATGCCCTCGTTACTTGCCTTGTGATGGAAGTGATGATCCCCCCTTCGCATTGGTCAGGTAGAGGTTGTGTACGTTGGTGCATCGGGTGAGTGCCACGTACACTAATTTCTGCGCGTGCCAGGGTTGCCGTTGGGGGGGGACTTGAAAAGGAGCCAGAACTCAAGCCAAAAGTAGCCAAAAGTTGCCATGCCTTTTATATTATCACCAAATTTGTAGCCAAGTGGAACCGAAGTGGTATTATGAGCAGATTATTTAGTATTCATCAATAAATAATATCATTTTGAATAAGTAAGAGCATAGAAAGCCACCGATAAGTTGGAAATAAATTAAATGAGCGAATTATGATAAATTCGTTACGCGTGCATGTATTTTATGTAGAAAATATGAGTTCTTGCCAGACACAACGTTATATTAGAATGTTCCAGCCAGCAAGTCAGAAGGAACAAGTAAAGTTGAAACTGCAGACCAAATTCAGGTTTTAGATGAACAGGCCAGCTAATTTTTTTTTCGATGTCTGTTTTCCCAAGTTTACACGAGAACACGCACTGCGCACCAGAATTATTCGTAAAACTTGAGCGTAGCATCTCAATAGGGAAGCTTAAGCACTGAGCTGACCACGTGCTCGTCACCATACATTCAACTTCGCCACTCCGTATTTGGAGATGCGCTAAGCATCGCGTAAGGGTGCCTCGATGCGCGGCAGCCTACGGGTGGGTGGAGGACGACCGTAACCATCCGCTGAAGCGAGAGAAAAGCTTAAAAACAATGTGTTTCGTCTGCAAAAATGAAAAAAATGGCTGCCTAATGCGCCAAATCAGCACTTTAAAAGTAGCCAGAAAATAGCCATGGCGCCAACTGCAAATTTCTGTCGCCAGATGGGGTCGAAAAGTAGCCACCAACGCCAACCCTGGCGGGTGCGTCGTACTGTATTCGTAGACGACCGAAGAGTAAGTGCCCTGAGATTTGTGTACCGTTAATGCACTGGCTTGGACGAGGGGGAACTGTCGTCTACAAGCAACGCCAATCTTGCGTTCGGTGGTGAGGGTGACCGCGCGAGGTTCGATGGGTATCCGCGATGGATCGGCGTCGTAGCCCTTTCGGATGTCCTCGGCTAGCGCCTGACGAGAGCGGAGACGAGCGAGCTTTCCTGTTGTGGGGACGTCTAACTGGAGCCACAGCCGCTTCGGGAAGATGGCATCCTCTTCGCGCACCACCGCTCCTCGTTCGCAAAGCTTGATAGTTCCCACCGCCCCGTTGACTAGCCCGTCCACGACGTCAATGTTGGTAGTGATCACGTAGGACTTGTCATGGACGATGGTAATCTCCATTGGTAAGCTGGCAAATTCTGTGTGGGACATTGTAGCCACCTTTGCCTTGCCTTTTGCATGGCTTCTCGGGTCGCACACCCGATGTTCGTGTCTTGAGCTCGAACGACTTCTTCATCTCCTCCTTGCTGAGAGGCAATGAACGCGTTGAACTTCCTCACCTCGTCGTTCGAGAAGATGCGATGGCGTCGAGGTTGCCGGCGGACAGCATGCTGACTTCGTCTACGATGATACACTTGACGTGACGAAAGGCCCCGCGGAAGGTGTTCAACTCGCTGTCCCTTAACCTGGCGTCCCTGGTCTTGCTGCGGTTGAGCTTGAAAACCGAATGCACGGTGGTTCCTTCTAATTCCACCGCCGCCTTTCACGTGCTCGCGCAGATGACGAACGGGTTGTCGGGACCTGCGTTGTTGTATCGGTTGTAAACGTCCATCACCAGGCGTAGAATGAACTGCATGCCACGCCCGGCCGGTCCCGTTAGGGAAACATGCAGTGGAGGTGCCGCGAGAGTGGTCTGCCTGTGGTTTATATCCCGGAGCAACTCTTACTGCTCGACGTTCTTCGTGCGCTCGTCGTTCGTCGTGTTATTCTTTGCTTCCACCCACCACCTGCCTAGCCATTCCTAAGCAGCCACTCTGTGCTCTCGTCCATGACTCTTGTGACTGTGGTGGTGGTTGACGGCCTTATCATACTATACTCTGGTTCCCAAAGGGGGTGCTTCCACACTTCATGAATGTTACGGTGGGCGTATAGGGGGGTACCTTGCATACCTTGTATGTTCTGTGGACGGGTGGTCGTATAATGGTTACCTTACATGTGCTGTGCCGTGATGGCAGCATCATCGTGATCGTCATTTGGCTACGGCGGACAATGTGCGATGGGGGCACGGGCTTCGTCATAAGATGCTTCGCATCTTCTTCATCGTCATCACCGTCATTATCATCGTTATGGCGTATAATCGTTACCTTGCATGTGCTGCATGACGCTGATGTGCCGTGATGGCAGCGTCATGGTCATCGTCATCGGGTTACGCCGACGCCAGACAGAGCCCCGGCTTAAGGAGCTTCGCCCCTAAAACTAGCTGTATCGTGGGGTGAGGAATTATAAGCAAATGTAACAAATGGCAATGCAATGTCCCAGTCTTGGTGGCCGGAGGAGACATACATAGAGAGCATATTATTTAAAGTCTGCTTGAATCTTTCAGTCAGTCCATTAGTTTGCGGGTGGTAGGCCGTCGTGAATTTATGTTTCGTCTCTCAGGAGCGAAGCAGGTCGTCGATAACTCTGGAAAGAAAATAGCGCCCATGATCTCTGAGGAGCTGGCGTGGGGCACCATGGTGGAGAATGACGTGGTGCGGGAGATAATCAGCAACGTCCGTGGCACAGCTGGTTGCTAGAGCCCGTGTAATGGCGTACCGGGTGGTGTGATCCGTCGCAACAGCTATCTACTTGTTCCCAGAAGTAGACGCTGGAAAAATGCCTAGCAGGTCAAGACCAAATCGGAAGAAGGGGTCAAATGGAAAATCAAGTGGCTGGAGGAAAACAATTTGTTTTAATATCTGGGGTTTAACGTCCCCAAACCACCATATGAAGGGCTCCGGAAATTTTGACCACCTGGGGTTCTTTAACGTGCACCTAAATCTAAGTACACGGGCCTCAAGCATTAGCGAGTTTAGTATATCGGGAAACGCTTACGTTAGCGTTAGCGTGCGTCTGAACGTTAACGCTAAAACGGAAAGCGCGGCATGCCAACAGGTGAGCTTTTAGTACAGCGAAAGGCATTGCCGCTAACGCTAACGCAAGCAGATACGGCGCCATCTACTTATAAAAACACTAAATGCACTGTAAAAACCTCAGTTGCGCTACTAGATCGAGCTGACTCGAAGCCATCGCTGCTGCGTCTCCGTGTCGCATTTAGTTCAGTTTTGCGTGCTTTCTTTCGACATATGCCACAATCGAGCATTCCTCAAGACCCATATTACCTGTCTCAACTTGACTTGCGGCGCATTTCCCTTATATCGGAAACAGGCGAATTAATACAGCGTCGCCATCTTTGTGCAGACACGGAAAATATGAGCGATCCTTGTAAACAAATTTTGTTAAGCCTTCTGCAGGGCAAATTGATTGTGTATCTCAAAAACGGAGATATCTTGTCGGCAGTATACGGCTGGCGAAGCCTCATTACTCAAATCTAAATCAAATACGAGCATTATTTGGGAATGAATGAGTTTAATAATGCAGGTCGACGACTAGAAAGATTCGAAGTGGACGGCTCTGGCTTCAACACGCTACGCTATCTTGCTACGTACGGGATCTCTTGCGTGCGTTAGCGTTGAACGCTATATTGGAGAAAAAGCGTTCGTACGTAAGAACTCAAGCTACGTTTACGTTTTGCACATGCTCAGTTTGGAGCACGCAACGCTAACGCTAACGCTAAATGCTTGCGTTTGCTGTTTCACGCTATAATAAAACTCGCTATAATCGCCTGCATCGAAAATGCGGCCGCCGCGGCCGCGAAAATGCATGCCGCCTTCGAGATAACGCTCCCCCTTCGCCTTCCAAGCAAGCCCGCCTGAGGAGTGCTGCCATCTTTTCGCACGGTAAAATGATTCTTCCGAGTCCGTTATGGCCTCGAAGATGACACGCACCCAGATTGGCGATCTCGAAGGACATGCTTACTGCTATGCGTTGTAGGCTTGCAATGTCTGCGTTGCCGTTCTGATTTTTCGGTTTTGGCGCGGACGTAATAAAGGTTAGGCTACGATCCGGCTTCTGTAATCTCAAAGGCCAGCCTTTACTTACATGCTTTGTAGGGCCGCGTTTTTACTTACTGTAGTTTAGTCTTCGCGCTGACCTAAATAACACTCGTAGTTACAATTAGACGGCAGGTGCGGCCACGTACTTGAAAAAGATGAGTTTGAAACCTGCCTGCCTATCAATCAAAAGTTTATTTCTCCAGAAAATTCGTTACGGTCTTCAGGGCTAGAAGCTGCTCGAGACAGCTTGACTGGGCCCCTGAAGACCCCTTCATTGCGAGCATGCGACATTAGCTGTACAAATGCGCATATGAAGTTATAATTATAACATATTTGAGTAGTACTGTATGAGTTTCAGTAGGGATTAGATTGGAGTTACAGATGCAGTCGCGTTAAACTTTTAGTGCAACATAAACAGACTGACAGAGAGACAAAGAACTTTAATGTAGTCTTGAGAGACTAGCCAGGAAGGACCCGGTGGGGCCCTCGGCTCGCCGCTCCCGATCCCGACGTGGCAACATAAACAACTTCGTAATATTTAAAAAGAATTGGATTTGTAAAAATGAAAAAAAAGGAAGACTGCATTCTGTGAAGCTAAACCTTCATAAAAATCGCATAAATTGGAAGTGTGAAAGTTTCGTACAATACGCATTCGCATAAAAATGACAAAAGCGAAGTAAAATGCAATAATAACCAAATAGGCACAAGTTTCCACAACCAAGACATATGTACGCCATTCCAAAGATTTCTACGCGAGAGCCAACCAAGACGCAAATTACTGACACAAATTTCTCTCAGTATTTCCATGTTTTGTATCCTTCAAACAATGGTCATCACTCATCACCTGGCTGGGGCTAAGAGTTGGTGAGAAAAATAATGTTTAGTGTCAATAAAGTCTTGTATGTGAGTCCCGTAACGTTGTACTTCCTTTGCATTGTTGCATTTACTTTCTTCATTGATTGTGGACGCTTTTGGCGGTGACGCGTTACTTGCTTGGGTAGCTTAGTGACGCATACTAGGTAGAGTTTCATCAGTGTAGCGGGAGAAGCGCTTACATTAACACATCACATTTGACCGTTATCATAGTAATTACACTCACCGTCTCCTCTCACGCACCAAGAGTATTATCGCTGTTAGCAGTTCGACTGTTTTCTTACTTTGACGGTGAAACAGCCCAAGATGGAACAACCTCAGTTGCCTTTTTTAAAGAACTGTAAAAAACCGCCAGGCCTGCACGGAACGCGCAGCACAGCCACAGCGAAAGCTGGGAGAGCGGCCTTTCTAGAGCCTTTTTTATACACTCTTTGGACAGCTACTAAAAGCACACTTGCATGGTACCCACTACGCCATAAATCATCATAATTTTTGTGTAGTGGGGAAGCGTCTACTATGTGCACTTTGTTGATGCTGTGGCTGACGACGATGAAGAATTATGCCGCAGGCTTTTGTAATGGGTTGGAGCATTGAACGACCTACTCGTTACGCTATTCGCATTGTGTGACGCCTGGTTCTTACTTTACTGCGCTAGAACGCTTTACAACGCATGTTAACGCGATTCCTTACCCGATATGAAGCCTGCGTAGGGTAAGTTTGCACAGCAGTTTCAAGCAGCGGCGTAGCTCAGTGGTAGAGTGCTGGGCTGCCACGCAGAGGACCCGGGGTGGATTCCCATTCTGTCATATGTGTTTTTTATTTATTTAGCTTTTTTCTTATTTCGTGCGATATTGGTTACGGACACCGGCGGCGGCGGCAGCGGCGGCGGCGGACAACTACGGCGCAGAATCGGCCCTTGTGATCTCATAATAGCTTTCGCTGTAAAACGTATCGAACGAAGATATGCGATTCGTAGCTGCAGAGAATGCATGATGACAGCTGAATATTTGTGCGAAGTAGTGCTGCACCCATGACGGCGTTGAAAGAAATTAATAATTTCTGGGGTTTTTCGTGCGAGAGCTATGGTATTATGATGAGGAACGCCAGAAATGAGTAATCAGGATAATTCGTCCGTCGGGTGTTTTTTTTAACGTGCACTGACTTCGCTAACTAGAGGGACGTTTAGCATTTCGCCTCAATTAAAATGTAAAGACCGCCGCGGCAGGGGGTAGCCAGGGGGGGGGTAGGGATTCACACCACCGCCCCCCCCCCCCGAAAATTTTCAATTGTGCTTGCGTACATATACAAGCACACATGCAAACGCAGGCAGGAATGTACATAAAGTTTTATTGAACACCCCCACCAGCTGAAAAATTTATGGCTACGCCCCTGCGCCGCGATATCTAGCTACGACTTCCAGGTCAAGAGCCAAGGACCATAACCTTTCTCCGTGGGTTGAGGCGTGCACAGAGAAACGAAGCACTTTAACAGTTCAGAAGGCGATGCGTACGAGTTCCGATTACGCTATCGCGACCTACTCTTGAACCTGAACCTCAAGCGTCCTGCAAATTTAAATTGTTTGACACAGCGTCTCTGGTTTCCTACCTACACCAACAGACGGAAGCATGCAGTGATTCCCTTTAAGACAATTAAAACTCACTTTTACAGCCATTCCAGTGTATTTCGTGTACTTAAACCCTCACTGGAATTCACTGAGGGTTTAAGTTCAAAGCGCTGCACCTTCGCTTGATGTGCAGGAGCGGCAGTGCGCCCGGCTTTTACGGGATTCCTAAGACCCATAAGTCCGGTGTTCCTTTGAGACCGATTGTGGATTTCACATCTTCTCCACTCCTTGCCCTGTCAGGCTTTTTGCACAAGATTCTGGCACCTCTCGTGGGAAACACGCCCACCGACGTGAAGAACAGAAACCATTTTGTTGAGATCCTTCCTACAGTACCTGTTGGCAAAGACGAATACCTCGCGCCCTTTGATGTGGTCTCCCTCTTCACAACCGTACCCATCCAACTAGCAGTAGCCACAGCACGTGAGGCGCTTGAGTGCGACGAGAACCTCAAAGCCAGAACACCTGCTGAACTTTTGTCTGAGCAGTACGTACTTCTCCGTCAACGGAGAATACTACAGACAGCTAACTGGTACAGCGATGGGGGCATCTGTGTCTGTAACAACAGCGAACCTCGGGATGGAAGCGGTAGAAGGAAGAGCCCTGCAGTCGGCTGGCATCACTCCGAAGGTATTTTTACGGTATGTCGACGACTGTTTCTGCATCCCAAAAACTTCCGCCGTAGACGCCTTTACAGCCCACCTGAGCTCTATCGAGCCGGTCATTCAGTTTTCAGTGGAACGAGAAAGAAACAACTGTTTGCCGTTCCTTGATGTCCTCGTTACAAAGATGGGAGATTTGCTGCAATTCTCGGTGTACTGGAAGCCAACCCACACCGGTCGCTACCTCGACGCTAGTTCCTACCACCTTTTCCACCATAAGGGAGCGGTGGTATCATCTGTACTCACCCGTGCACGGGGGGTCTGTTCTTCGGAGGATAAACGGACAGATGAGGAACAGAAGATAAGATGCGACCTGCTAAACAACGGCTACTCTAAAGCTTTCATTGAGAGGCTTGCACGCTGCCAGGCGCGTTCCTCCCGACCCCTTCAAGAGGGCACTGGCCCATCGCCTCCAAAGCAGGTCCGCGTCTGCATTCCCTACTTCCAGGGAACCAGCGAAGCACTCGCACGTGTTCCCTCGAAGCAGGGAATAAAAGTGGCGCATAAGCCAACTTCTACCCTCGGCCGCTTCTTCCCGCGCCCAAAAGACAGGCCACCTAAAGAGAAAGCGCAAGGAAGAGTATACTCTATCTCTTGTGCGGATTGTGGCGCGTCATACGTGGGCGAGACGAAAAAAAATGCGCCCACCTCCCCGAAGGGAATCGTGAGGAAATGTGAATGCATTTCGCGCGCGCTTCACTCCATTTATATATGGTGGTTGTGGTTCGAAGAAGGAAAAGGCGCCTGATTTCTGCAGCCCGGTCGGGAGCAAGGCGCAGCGCCCTTTTTTTTTGCTTTTTCTTGTTTTTTTTAATTGTTTTTATTTATTTTTTAAATTTTTTTTCATGTATAGCTCCGCCGAGCTCCGCCGCAGTCCGCTTTTAGTTCACCCGCACGCTGCGAATTTTTATTGTTCAACAACGCACAGGAGAAATCTCCCACCGGCACCACCTTGGAGGTCAAGATTCATTGCCATATATACGGGGTGGCCAGTGAACGGTTGTGCAGCGCGAGCAGTCGGTTTTTTCAACCAAGAAACTCGCTAGCAGACGGTGCCTGTGTCGGCGTCGCGAGGCGAGAGAGGGAGAGGGGGGGAGCGTAGGAGAGGAGAGAGAGAGGGGGGGCGCGCATGCGCAGTGGGAGTGTGGACGCTGCGGGCAGAGATGCCTAGAGAAGAGAGGGGGGGAGCGTAGGAGAGGAGAAGAGAGGTGGGACGCGCATGCGCAGTGGGAGTGTGGACGGCGCGGGCAGGGATGCCTAGAGGAGAGAGGGGGAGCGTAGCAGGGGAAGGAGGGGAGGCGCATGCGCAGTGAGGGTGTGGTTGCCGCGGGGAGGGATGCCTAGAGGAGAGAGAGGGAAAGAGGAGGTTTTTTATTTTTATTTTTTTTTGAAAGGGTTTGCGCATGCGCAGTAAGGGTGGTCACGACGCACACCACCACCACCGGATTAAGCTTCGCCATAAGATGCTTCACATCTAACACCTGCCGGCGCGCACACCTCCTCAACCTATCCTCCTCCTCCGCGGACAACGCCAACGCCAACGCCGGACGCCTGACATAGCCCGACTATGAAATGCATTCGCATTTAAAAAATGATCGTGCCAGACCTTTTGCCGCATCAAGCTGACGCGCTCTTTCACGTCCTTGGTTCATACTGGGACGTATTTGACTTTGTGACCGTCCGCTAAGTCAAAGTAGTGCTGTAAAGCACCGCATTAACACCGGCGATGTCTCTCCTGTACATCGACGACAATACCGCGTATCTCCTGCTGAGCGTCACATAATTCAAGCACAAGTTGACAAGATGCTCGCCAAAGACATAATTGAGCCATCCTGTAGTCCACGGGCTTCCCCTGTAGTTCTTGTCAAAAGAAGGACACCAGCTGGCTATTCTGTGCTGACTACCGACATCTGAACAAGACCACTAAAAAAGACGCCTACCCGGGACCACCCATAGACGACACCCTGGATTGCCTTCACGGCGCTAAGAATTTTCCTCCATCGACCTTCAATCAGGGTACTGGCAAATTGCTGTCGACGACATGGACCGTGAAAAAGACCGGTTTTGTGACTCCGGATGGCCTTTAGCAGATTAAGGTCATGCCCTTCGGGTTATGCAATGCTCCAGCCGCCTTCGACTGGATCATGGACACTCTCTTGCGCGGGTACAAATGGTCAGCTTGTCTGTGTTACCTTGACGAAGTTTTCGTCTTTTCTCAGGCCTTTGAAACGCACCTCAACCGTCTTTCATTCATCCTTTCTGTCTTTCGCAAATCCAGTCTCCAACAAAATTCGTCAATGTGTCACTTCGGACACCAGCAACTAACCATGTTGGGCCATCTTGTCGACTCCTCTGGTGTATGCCCTGATACCGATAAAATTTGAGCCGGGCGGAACTTCCCCGTACCGACCTGCACTAAGGAAATCCGAAGCTTTCTGGGTCTCTGCTCGTACTTTCGACGTTTTGTGAAGAATTTTGTGGAAGTCACCGGTCATCTCACAGGTTTACAGAGGAAAGACTTCCCATTCGCCTGGGGTGTTCCGCAGGCTACGGCGTTCTCTGCACTCATCACGTTGCTAACAACACCACCTATTCTGTCCCATTTCGACGTTGCCGCCCCTACAGAAGTCCGCACCGACGCCAGTTGCCACGGAATCGGTGCCGTTCTATTCCAAGATCAAACCGGGTGCGCCCGCGTCATCGCCTATGCCAGCCGTCTCCTATCCAGAGCCGAACGGAACTACTAAGTCACCGAAGGGGAATGTCTTGCTCTCGTTTGGGCGGTAGGAAAATTTGGGCCTTATTTGCATGGTCGACATTTCACTGTCACATCTGATCACCACGCCCTGTGCTGGATGTCGTTTTTGAAGGACCCCACTGGGTGTCTTGGTCCAGGGGCACTACGGCTCCAAATATCACTACTCGGTGTTCTAAAAATCTGGCCGCTTACACCATGACGCTGACTGATTGTCCCGGAATCCAGTGGACCCACCTCAGGCTTTGGATGAAGCGCCACCATGTTCGCTTTTTCTCTCCGCTTTAGGCAACATCCGTGAACAACAGCGCTAAGATCCGGTCTTACGTGATATTATTGAGAAGCTACACTCTACGACGGCCGATACGTCTACTCGAGTGCTCATGCTTAAGGACGGCACGTTGTACCGTTACAACGTCTACGCAGATGGACATAGACTGCTCCTTGTGGTACCTTCCCACCTACGTGCAAGCGTTTTCGGCCAGCTCCATGACGCCCCGACTGCCGGTCATCTTGGACTCTCTCGGCCATTTTACCATGTACAGCGTCGATTTTACTGGCCCAGTCTTTATCCCTCCGTCCGCCGCTACGTCGCCACATGCGATCAGTGTCAACGCCGAAGAAAACATTCGATGAGTCCTGCCGGATTCCTCTAGCCACTTGACGTTCCAATTGACCCCTTCTTCCGACTTGGTCTTGACCTCCTAGGCGCTTTTCCAGCGTCTACTTCTGGGAACAAGTGGATAGCTGTCACGACGGATCACACCACCCGGTACGCCATTACACGGGCTCTAGCAACCAGCTGTGCCACGGACGTTGCTGATTATCTCCTGCACGACGTCATTCTCCAACATGGCGCCCCACGCCAATACCTCACAGATCGTGGGCGCTATATTCTTTCCAGAGTTATGGACGACCTGCTTCGCTCCTGAGAGACGAAACATAAATTCACGAAGGCCTACCACACGCAAACTAATGCACTGACTGAAAGATTCAAGCAGACTTTCACTGATATGTTCTCTATGTATGTCTCCTCCGGCCACCAAGACTGGGACATTGCATTGCCCTTTTTTACATTTGCTTATAATTCCTCACCCCACGATACCGCTGGTTTTTCACCTTTCTATCTCTTGTTTGGCCGTGATCCTACATTACCTTTCGACACCATCTTTCCGGCAGCCGTCGATTCGCCGACAGAATACGCCCGGGATGCTATTACTAGAGCTCGCAAAGCACGAGAAGTCGCTCGTCAGGAAGTTTTAGCATCGCAAGACCACCAGAGGCAACGTTACGACGCACATCATCACCATGATTCCTTTAGTCCGGGTTCGCTCGAGCTACAGTGCACTCCGACTCGGCGCGTTGGACTTTCTGAAAAAGTGCTTTCTCGATACTCGGGACCCTACCGCGTATTGCGCCAGGTGACAGACGTCACCAAGGAGATAGCCCCGCTCGAATGTATCCCACCTTAAGCTTTTCCACTCTTCCACATCATAGAAAACACCGAGACGGTGCTTCAGCACCCGGGGGTTACGTTTTAAGACCATGTCACACTGAAGCCGCCCGAAAGGCGCCAAGGAAGACGACGTGATTGTGTTATGTGGGGCGCGCTCTTCTATTCCGTCTTGGTTTACGCTTGGACGCCGTGTAAATACATTGTGAATACGCCTTGATTCCGCGTGTCACTTCACACAACAATATTAAGGCTGCTCAACCTCATTTACGATCGTGGAGAAACCAAGCAAACGTGAATAAAAAACGAAGCTTTCAGATCAAGGCGAAGCGTGGCCTTTAAGATTACAAACTCGGTGCCTTCAGTCTTGGAGGCCATAACCGACTCAGAAATACTTTGTCAAAAAAGCGCAAGGTGACAGCACTTCTCAGGCAGAGAGCGTAATCTCGAAGATAGCGCGCTGCCGCTAGAAGGAATCGTCATTTTTTCGAGACGTGCGGCGCCACGCAGATGCAAGACTCTGGGCCACATGTCTAGACACGATAACTGCTCCGTGCGATGCGTCCACCTTTTGTTTTTTTTTTTTCTTTCGGCTTTTTCTTTTTTTTCCTTGCTTGGCAGTGTTAGACTACGCTAACGTTTGGTTTCCTAATTTTAAAGCTGCCATGAAAATATTAGCACGGTTACCAGAGAGGCATTTTTATTCTATACGTGTTGTAAACACCCCTGCAAACGATCACTAAGTTGATTGCTACTTGATTTATCTTAGTTTAAATGGAAGGAAAAGAAAAACGAAAAAACATTACACCATCTCCCGCTAAAGGGAACCATGTGTAGATGTGAAGCAGCGGGCGCTAACGCTTACACTGGCGGCGGCGTTGACGCTGGCGCTCATCGCAGCGTTGCGCAGGAGAAAACTGGGGAGGCGCAAAGCAGGCAGTGATGGGGCAGTGTTTCCTACTGGAACATGCCAATCGCTGCTAATGGGCAATGAGAGACAGAAGACTCCGACTGAACACAGTTAGTTAACGCGCACGCTGCGAATTTTTATTGTTCAACAACGCACAGGAGAAATCTCCCACCGGCACCACCTTGGCGGTCAAGATCTATTGCCATATATACGCGGTGGCCAGTGAACGGTTGTGCAGCGCGAGCAGTCGGTTTTTTCAACCAAGAAACTCTTGAGCAGACGCTGCCTGCGTCGGCGTCGCGAGGCGAGAGAGGGGGGGAGCAGGAGAGAGGGGGTGACACACGCATGAGCAGTGGGGAGTGTGAACGCGCCGTGGGCAGGGATGCCTAGGGGAGGAGAGAGGGGGGAGTGTAAGAGGGGGAGAGAGGAAGGGAGGCGCATGCGCAGTGAGGGTGTGGTTGCCGCGGGGAGGGATGCCTAGAGGAGAGAGGGGGGAGTGTAAGAGGGGAGAGAGGAGGGGAGGCGCATGCGCAGTGAGGGTGTGGTTGCCACGGGGAGGGGATGCCTAGAGGAGAGAGAGAGGGGGAGAGGAGGTTTTTTTTATTTTTATTTTTTTTGAAAGGGTTTGCGCATGCGCAGTAAGGGTGGTCAGTGGTCACGCCGGCACACCACCACCACCACCACCACCGGATTAAGCTTCGCCATAAGATGCTTCACATCTAAAATGTTGTACTTACAGATATGCTGAACAGTCGCATACGGTTTATAAAACTAGTTGCTTACAGTTGCGTACCGAGACAAACAACAACAGGGGTAGGCTGATGTGTAGCGCTTTTGGTCGCGAGGATGTTAGCCCACGACACTGCTTAATAAATCAACTTCAGTGGATGGCACTGAACTACAAATGACGTTAACTCAACGTGACGGCTCTATCATAGGTGTACATATGCAATGTTTGTAATGTTGAATAGCCAGCGCTACAACCACAGTGCACGTTTCACGAACACTAGGGCGTTTATTTCAAAAGCAGTTTCGAGACTTGGCGTGGCTCTGTGCTAGAATACTTGATCGCCACGCTGAATGCTGGAGTTCGATTCCTGCTGGGACGCCGTCATTTATCCTTTGCATTCGGGTCTCGCCGTTCCTGGGTAGATATAAACTGTCAATCACCTGTGGCACATACCCGCATACCTGTGGCACATACCCGCCCATGGCACACGGGTATGTGTCAGACGTTTCTTGCGGAAAGGGTTTGACGACGTACACGACGGGATTGTCGCATTATTGATGTCATGACCAGCCACTCATGATCATCAAACCATCTTACTCTCCCATAATAATCTTGGTTTACGTTAAGTTAAGGGCGTGATGACGAGAGCACCCAGACGTAGGTGCAACGATAGATAGATAGATAGATAGATAGATAGATAGATAGATAGATAGATAGATAGATAGATAGATAGATAGATAGATAGATAGATAGATAGATAGATAGATAGATAAACAAATTAAAGTTCCTGAAGTACGCAAAGAAATGCGTCGCATTTCAAAGCGGCGCGCTACAATGGGTTCATCATAAGCAACCTTTTCTTTACCATTCGAGTATTTCGATGTTTTGTTTATCGTTTTTTTACACTTGAATGATACTGCAGCCACTCAGCACGAGTATACCGTCAAATTTTATGATTATAAGAAACTCGTAATGTACGCGTTGTGGTCTTTGAAATCAGGACATGAACGAGACACTGCTCTAGAATGAAGAAAACACGGCCTTTAGAAATAAAAAAGGTGAGTTCGTTTATCTTAGAACTCGTAAGAAATTCAAAAAAATGATCTACAGTCAAAAAAGAAGGAAACACAGCTCAGGCAAGGTTGTTGTCACCTTGGTTGACGCTACAAAATATGGCCGCGTGGATTAGTCTTCACTTCCAAGTACGAACCCACTAAAGTAAGTGCCACATGCAGCATCTTATTCAGCATCCGAAAGTTATTTTACGGCTGCTCAGAAACAAAGTTACAGTAGATTGCTACGCGTAACAGATTGGAAAAGTGGAAAGCGTGGCATTTGAGATCAAATAAGTCATGTACGTTTGTCTTGGAGGCCATAACCAACTCAGGAAAAGTTCGTGCAATCACGAAAGACAGCAGCACTCAACAAGGCCAGCTGACTTCATTAACGGCAAGCGCGTTATGGTTTTCAGGCACGGTACCTCTATAACAAGTAGAACTAACAGTCTCTCGGAGTACATATAGATGCTCTTCCAATGGATTTACACTCGTTCATAAACCACGCTAACGACAATGACAAACGCAGCCTCCAGATCAAAGCTGGCAAGCGTGGCTTTTGAGATGAAACAAGGTAGGTTGTTACAGTCTCGGAGGCTCTATCGGACTGAGAAGAGCTAACGAAGGTGTCAGCACCCCTCAGGCAGCCAGCGTGATCTCGAAGAGACCAGCTGACAATGAATCCAACGTTTGGTTTCCGAACTTTCCTTTAAAAATGCCGTGATACTTTTAGCGGGGGTACCGGTCAGGTACTTTTCTTCGATACGTCTGTACAGGCCGCTGGAAGAGGTCACTAAGTTGATAGCGTCTTGATTGATTTTAGTGTAAATGTAAGTAAAAAAAGAATGACAAACTAATAATGATCCTAGGAAGGGTCCATCATGGCTAACCTTTTCTTTACCGTTCTAACGTTCAGATGTTACTCTTCTTTTCTCATACACTTCAAGAACACTGCAGCCACAGACTGTTATTACCCTCGAACTTCAAGATTATGAGACGCATTCTATGGACGCGTTGTGGGCTTCGAAATCTGGACATGATCGAGGCAATTGCGGATCGCGTCAGTACCTAATTTCGGACCATTGAGGCGCCCGCATTCTTGTTCTAAATATATCGCACAGTATTCTTGCACTGGGAGCGGAACACCCAATGTATTCCCATCCCAGTGTTTAGCCACGCCCTTTCCTGCACAGCCCTGACGACCAGCGTCAAATGGAGCCTTGGTCAGAGCGGTCCATCCTAGGCGACTTTACTGTACTGCTACTACTATTTAATATTTGATTAGGTCATCGGAATGTGTTAACAAGAAAACACTTATTCCATCCCACGACCTTCAGTCAGCAGTCGAGCACCATAACCAGTATTCCGTCGTGGTAGGTAATGCGGTAGATAAAGAATTAAACTATTTTGTGTAGAGTTGCTCCACGCAACGCAGATGCCATGAAAAGCACGAATGGTGAGCACAGGCGCAGCAATCTTATATGGGGGTGAAACGCATCAGCTCATTATTCATGACCTTGGCCAGGTGCATGACTCATCATTCTTGACAGTCTATGCGTGCCAACTTTTGTAGCTTCTAAAGCAGACTCCACTACACGCAATGCGGCTGCAATCTGATTACAAACAAGATTAACCGCAAGGGAATCGGCCAAATTGCAAAAGCTTCCGATAAACGAAGGCCCGTTTTATCCATGCAAATACACATCTAACTACTACTACAAAGCTGGAAAGGTGGTCGGCTGTCGCCGGGGCGAAAATGATCATAGACCGCTGGTGCTCGTCGCACGGTTTTCGGCTCACATAGGCGATCAAACATGCGGGCTTCTGGTGAATATTGCTGTTTTCGGCCTCATCAAGGAGAATTGTGATGGCGTAATTAGAGATTTGTTTCTGCTCTGCCAGTTATAAAGGCAGCAGTTAAATGCGGGCGTAATTGCAGTACACTGTCGTCCTTTATGAAAGGGAACACGCGAGCGCGTGGCCTGCGCTCTGCGGCGCCTACCTACAGCGCCGTCACCCGACGGCTGAAGAAAGCCCATCCGCTTATGGCGGCACCGCCCGTTGTCAGACTGGATCGGGAGTTTTACCTATGAGCGCTTCTCCAGCGGCCATGACTCGTTATTATTATTTTTTTTTTGCCAATACATGACGCCAAAAGCCGACGTGCTTTCTCTGGCTCTCGGTTGATGGTGCTGTAGGCAGCCGCCGCAGAGCGCAGGCCGCGCGCTCGCGTGTTCCCTTTCATAAAGGACGACAGTGTACATAGGTTTGGGTGCACTTCAAGAAACCCAGGTGGTAAAATTCAACACCCGGAAATAAAATCCGATAGCACAACGCGTGTGGTTTTTTTTTATTCGTACTTTTCCATCATCTAATATGAACACGCACTGTCTGACGAGAGAAACTAAAAGCGCAGGTGTGCATGCCTGGACCCATACCCCTTTGTAGATTTGAGCTATTTGATGAGTAGGTATTCGTCATAATCCTCACAGGACGACGACCTCACGCAATGTGTGTTTGATTGCTCGCTTCTTAGTCTTCGGTCACAAGGCCTGTTCTTTCTTCTGAAAAAGCTGTCGCAGTTACATTTGGCTCCGGCAAGCGGTGAACAGCCAGGGATGTTCCGTGCAGGGAATTTTCCCTTTTTTCAGGGAATTTTCGACAGTCATTTTGGACGAAAGGGAAAAAGGGAATCTTCGCGATATTGCAGGGAATTTTGAGGGGCGGCGAAATTTTTTTTTTTATAACGATCAAAAGACTGTGGACATGAGGCTTTCGTATGTCGTAATCATTTCTGGCGCATGTAGCGTGGGCAAACCACAGCCTCTAAGGTTCGTTTTTAAAGACCATAGTCTTTAAAAACATTGACTGCGTTTTAAAGACCCAGTCAATATATATTCTAGTCACTTCACATTTATTTTTTTCTTTACGGTAGTTTGCAGAACCGTTCCTAATGAAGTCAATAAAATGTTAAATACCACCAAAGCTTGTTTTATTTCACAATATTTAGTCACCATTATTGAAAAGTTGACGTGCTTTTTGTACAAAAGGTGGCGCATATAGATACAGAGCGTCTGCTAGGCACATTAATGTACGCCACGTCACTCAGTAACAAAAAAAAACGATAATAAACTTTTCTTCTTATGCAGTGGCCGTGTGCATGAGCATGTACAGCATTCCTTCTGCATCGCATACCGCTTAAAGCGAGCTCTAAGGTAGCTCCTTCGTAGTATTAAAAGCCGATCTCAGAGGCGATGCTTTGAGTTGGGCAGGGAAGAAGACAAAGCGATGGGAAGAGCCTGAAACACGTCGAACACTATATATATATATATATATATATATAAACTTTTTTGTGCAGGGAAATATGCGGGGATTTTTGGCGATGTATGCGGGGAAAAATGCCGGAAATGGGGAATTTTCGGGCCTCGGAAAGGGAATTCTTCTGTCCAGGACGGAACATCACTGTGAACAGCTCCACAACATGGAAGAGCCCTAGAACGCTCGAAGTACTACTGACCCGAAAGTTTCATTTCTCGTAATTCACGTTAAATAAATGAAAAAAAAAACGAGCCCTAAAGTACCTGGAAAATGTAGACGTGGAAATTTTGACGTCTAGTTTTTTCTTTCTTAGATACATTATTAATGACAACAGACAATTCTGTCAAAGGCATTATTGTCTGTTAGTTCTTATTAACATCTTCAAACGAGTGCTACATGCGACATTTTATTTTAGACACTAGCGTTCTTTAACCACAATGATTTTCGCTGCTGAATCAAACCATCACGAATAAAATGACAAGTCTGTCAAGTAATGCGTTCAGGCTTTGCCTCTGAGATTAAACAAGCCGGAGGCGCCTCGTCTTCGAGGCCGTAATGAAGTCAGAATAACTTCTTAATGTCACAGAAGATGGCAGCACCCCTCAGGCAGACATGTTTGCACCCCACGAAAGCCCAAGAAAGAGCGTCATCTCGAAGACAGCAAGCTGTCGTTCAAATTACAATGAATCGAACACTTTCTAGACATGCGGAACGGTAGAGCAGGCTGTTCTGCGGGCAAGAT
This sequence comes from Rhipicephalus appendiculatus, assembly GCA_030522465.1. Classification (NCBI taxonomy): domain Eukaryota; kingdom Metazoa; phylum Arthropoda; class Arachnida; order Ixodida; family Ixodidae; genus Rhipicephalus; species Rhipicephalus appendiculatus. The sequence continues at coordinate 61,915 of JALIZH010011831.1, forward strand.
TTATAAGCATGATAACTGCCACGAAAGACGCTTGATGTCAACTTTACTTCGGTTTTTGTGCGCGCGTTTTCTATTTATTTCTGCACGCGTTTTCTATTTATTTAGTTCGCGTGTAGTGGTTAGGGTCCTCGGCTCTTGACTCGAAAGTCGCAGTTTCGATATCGGTAGCCAGACATTTTTTCCGGGGGGGGGGGGGGGGGGGCGTTCAACCATATTTTGTGTATATTCGTGCCTGCGTTTGTATGTGTGCCTGTATATGTACGCAACCACAATTGAAAAATTTCAAATAGGTTTTATAACCCCCCCCCCCCCGCCCTTTGCATACCCTCCTACCGAGGCGGGCTTTACATTTCGAATGAGGCGAAATGCTAGACGTCCCTCTAGTGACCGAAGTCAGTGCACGTTAAAAAACACCCCACGGTCGAAATATCCTGATCCCTCACCTACGGCGTTCCTCATGATAATACCGTAGCTTTTACACGTAAAACCCAACAAATTGCTTATTTCTTTCGACGCCGTCATGTGTGCGGTACTACTTCGCAGAAATATTTAGTTGTCGTTATGCATTCCGTGCGGCTACGAATCGCATATCCTCGCTCGAAGTGTCTGTGCAGTTCTTTAAAAAAATGCAACTATGGTTGTTCCTTCTTGAACTGTTTTACCGTCAGAGTAAGAAAACAACCGAACTCATAACAGCGATACTACTGTTGGTGCGTGAGAGGAGACGGTGAGCGTAATTACTATGACAACCGTCAAATTTGATGTGTTAACGTAAGTGCATCGCCCACTACAGCGGTGAAACTCTAACGAGTACCTGCCCAAGCAAGTAACGCGTGAACGCCAAAAGCGTCCAAAATCAATGAACGAAAGTATGAGCAACAATGCAAAGGAAGTAACACGTGACGGGACTCGTTACAAAACTTCATTTACATGAAATATTATTTTTCTCACCAACACTTCATCCAAACCCACTGCTCAGTAATGACAACTGTTTCCAAGATAAAAAACATAACAATACTCCTTAAACAAGCTTAGGTGAACGCTGCTTGTATATGAAGTAGTCAGTGAACCTAAATAAAGTATTCCTCTCTCTCTCCAAGACTTTGATTTTATGCTCAAGAGCCCGGTCCTCCTACAACAGCTCAAGGGTACCCAGAAGACTCACGACCTGGCGTTAAAACTAGGCCTCCCCGTCCTTACTTGGGAGCAGCTCGCGATCCCTCCCTAATAAAACGGGGGTGGATTCTTTCAAAACATTAGTAAAGTTTTAACGCGACAGCGTTAAAGAGCTCGTTTCGCAGAAATTGCGGCGTTGGTGTCGGCGTCGGTGTCGGTGTAGGCGTCGGCGTCGTTGGTTCTCAGCGAAAAATCATCATCTTGTCCGTGACCGAAAAATCGAGAAAGATGCAAATAAACTAAATAATAAAAAATTACGGGTCCGAGTGAGGATCGAACCCGGCTCGTCTGCGTGGCAAGCAGGTGTTTTACCACGCAGCCATGCCTCTATTTTTTTTCTTTGATTGTATTTATTACAAATGTGCGTAATATACATCCCAGCGAACAAAATGCTCAAGGGCGCCTCTACAAGCATGCCTCTGCTTGGGAATACTGTGAAAATAACTTCCTCTGCTTGGAAATGCAGTGAAAATAACTTTCATGCTTCGCAAACGCAAGCGTCTTTTATATAGGCGTCAAAATATAACATGTAACATTCCAGGAATATTGCGTGGTACGAGCGTACATTGCCATCGGGCGTCAGAATATGTGACTATCATAACGATCTCATAGTATAAAGCCAGCCACCCATTACAAAAGGCACACAGCTACTGCGCGTGTTCCCTTAAGACAGGGGTCTCAAACTCACCTCAGCCAGCGGGCCGCAGTGAGGCAATTTAGTCCCGTAAGGGCCGGGACACTTAGGAAAGTAAAAGCGGGGGGGGAGGGGGGGGAGGGGTTGCACAAAATGTCGGCAAACGTCGCCATTTGAAGAAAAAAACCTTCCCCGTATCTCCTGTACGCGTCATTTCTGAAGGAGATTATGTGCCAAGATTCCAACAACATGTGATTATACCTCAAATCTGAATATACCTCTTGTTTCACGGTTATGTTTCAACACATTGTGACCACATGGTGTGCCTCACGAAAACAATACTTTAGACCATTTGTGCCTGTGTATCCCGTGAACATATTTTTTAAGCAAATAAAACAGGATTGTTAGGCGAAGAAGGTCATCTGTGGGCCGCGGGCCGCAGACGAGAGGTTCGCGGGCCGCATGCGGCCCGCGGGCCGCGTGTTTGAGACCCCTGCCTTAAGACCACGTAGTGGGTGCATAGCAAGTTCGAAAACATTTCCCACATTTGCCGCGCATAATTGCTCGTGGTTTTAAAGCATGCTACCCATTACACAGTATGCACTAAGTGATTGAAGTACGCACTAGGGACAGGATATCGCCATCGCGTTCAACTCTTAAAGGCAAAGCTTAAGGGTCCCCCAATTTTTTGTTTTTATCTATCTACCCAAGTATACGCACCCCCAGACATGGATGCCCCATGCAGTTTCCTGTACATCTCAAATTTATTCACATTTGCGGAGAAAGGAAGCTACAGTACACACAAGGAATTGCATAATACAGTAGATCACAACACGAAACTGATAGGCAAAGACGAAGAGCGTGGCCTTGAAATCAAACCAGCTATCTACGTTCGTTTTGGCGTTATTAACCAACTGAGAACAATTCTTGCATAAAAATATTTTAGCGCTACATTAGACGAGGACAAGACAGAGAAGTACATGAGAGGATTGGCGCTGGACCATTATATTGTAGCGCTGCAATATGTTTAAGTAGGAATGTAGCACCACTTGCCTCACACCATGCTTCTTTAGAACAATTGTTGGGAAATCATGAAAGAAGTCAACACCATACAGGCGACCTGACTTCATACATAGCGAGCGCGTATCACAGGCTTTGTTTTCATACGGCCGCTGTAACAATTGGAACACATGGCCGTGTATCGAACATAATAATGCTGCTCAACCCTAATTTACGACCACGGAGAAACCAAGCAAACCTGGATAAAAAACGAAGCTTCGAGCTAAAGGCGATGCTTGACCTTTAAGATTACAAACCCGGTGTCTCGCGTCTTGGAGGCCATAACGGACTCAGAAATACTTTGTCAAAAAGCACAAGGTGACAGCACTCCTCAGGCATAGAGCGCAATCTCGAAGACGGCGAGCTGCCGCAAAAATGAATCGACAGTTTTTCGAGACGTGCGGCGCCACGCAGATGGCCGCATTCCGGGCTACGTGCCAGGACACGGTAACTTCTACGTGCGATGCATCCACCTTTTTTTTTTTTTTGTGCTTTTTCTGTTTTCCTTGCTCCGCGGTGTAAGACTACGCCAACGTTCGCTTTCCTAAATTTAAAGCTGCCCTAACGATTTGAGTGGGGGGTACCAAAGAGGCATTTATTCTATACGTGTGTAGACCCTGGAATCAATCACTAAGTTGATTGTTTCATGATTTATCTTAGTTTAAATGGAAGAAAAATAAAAATTGGGGGACCCTTGAGCTTCGCCTTTAAAGAGTTGAACGCGATAGTGATATCCCGTCCCTAGTGCGTACTTCAATCGCTTAGTGCATACTATGTAATGGGTAGTATGCTTAAAACCAGGAGCAATTATGCGCGGCAAATGGGGGGAACTTGCTATGCACCCACTACGTGGTGTTAAGGGAATACGCGCAGTAAGGTGTGTGCCGTTTGTAATGGGTGGCTGGCTTTAAACTATGAAATCGTTATGATAGTCATATATTCTGATGTCCGATGGCAATGTACGCTTGTACCACGCAATATTCCTGGGATATTACACGTTATATTGTCATGCCTATATAAAGCACGCTTGCGTTTGCGGAGCGTGCAAGTTATTTTCACTGCATTTCCAAGCAGAGGAAGTTATTTACACAATATTTCCAAGCAGAGGGAATGCTATGTGGTAGAACACCTGCTTGCCACGTAGACGACCCGGGTTCGATTCTCGCTCGGACCCGAAAATTTTTATTATTATTTTATTTGCATCTTTCTCGATTTTTTCGGTCACGGACAAGATGATGATTTTTCGCTCACAACCAACGACGCCGACACCGACGCCGACACCGACGCCGACGCCGGAATTTCTGCGAAACGAGCTCTTTAACGCTTTCGCTTTAAAATGAAGAACTTCGGCAGATCCCACGTACCTTGGAGATCGATGTTATGCAAGCATGCGAAGGGAAGGTGACTGTGTTGTAATGTTTTTTATTGAGCGAAGCGCTACGAAATGACGCTAAAGATAGATAATATGTTGTACGCCCAGACATATGTTGAACAGTCATATATGTTTTATATAGCCAGTTGTTTACAGTTACGTAACGGTGCCAACAGCAACATGGGTATTAGCAACACCAGAAGCGGTAAGATGATATATAGCGCTTCTGCTCGCGAGGATGGTAGCCCTCGGGTACTTCAATGGATGGCGCTTAACTACAATTTACGTCTACCCGGCGTGACGGCTGTATCATAGGAATACATAAGTAATGTTTCTAAAATTTGATATCGTGTACTGCAAGCAGGCTGACTTTTCACGAACGTCAGGGTCTATTTGATGACCAGTTCCGAGACCTTGCGTGGCTCTGGGCTAGAATACTTGATTGCCACGCAGAATGCTGGGGTTCGGTTACTGCTGTGACCATGGCATCTATTCTTTGCATCGTCGCGTCAACGCTGCCGGTGTCATCTTTTAGATGTGAAGCATCTTATGGCGAAGCTTAATCCGGTGGTGGTGGTGGTGTGCCGGCGTGACCACCCTTACTGCGCATGCGCAAACCTTTCAAAAAAATAACCATAAAAAGTCTCCTCTCCCCCCCTCTCTCTCCTCTAGGCATCCCTCCCTGCGGCAACCACACCCTCACTGCGCATGCGCCTCCCCCTCCTCTCTCCCCTCCTACGTTCCCCCCCCTCCCTCCTCTAGGCATCCCTGCCCGCGGCGTCCATACTCCCACTGCGCATGCGCGTCCCCCCCTCTCTCTCCTCTCCTACGCTCCCCCCCTCTCTCGCCTCGCGACGCCGACGCAGGCAGCGTCTTCTAGCGAGTTTCTTGGTTGAAAAAAGTGACTGCTCGCGCTGCACAACAGTTCACTGGCCACCCCGTATATATGGCAATGGATCTTGACCTCCAAGGTGGTGCCGGTGGGAGATTTCTCCAGTGCGTTGTTGAACAATAAAAATTCGCAGCGTGCGCGTTAACTAAAAGCGGACTGCGGGTCTCTGTGTCCAGTCGGAGTCTTCTGTCTCTCATTGCCCATTAGCAGCGATTGGCATGTTCCAGTAGGAAACACCGCTCCATCACTGCGTGTTTTGCGCCTCCCCAGTTTTCTGTCCAGCGCAACGCTGCGATGAGCACCAGCGTCAACGCCCCCGCCAATGTAAGCGTTAGCGCCCACTGCTTCACATCTACACATGGTTCCCTTTAGCGGGAGATGGTGTAATTTTTTTTCTTAACGCTCTCGCGTTAAAACTCTCAATGTCTCGTCTGGCCGTTCCTGGGTAGATATAAACTGTCCAACACCTGTATACCACAGGCGTTTATGTGCCAAACGTGTCTGGTGGGACGGCTTTCACGACGTACGCGACGGGATTGCCATCTTTGCGCACAGTAAGCACTTTTGCATTTCTATCTATCTATCTATCTATCTATCTATCTATCTATCTATCTATCTATCTATCTATCTATCTATCTATCTATCTATCTATCTATCTATCTATCTATCTATCTATCTATCTATCTATCTATCTAGCCGCCTACGTTTAGGTGCTCTCGTGGTCACCTTTTTTAACTTGGCGTAAACTAATATTTGAATGGGAGGGTTAGAGGAATTCGCAAATATGTGTGGCTTCTCAGGACACGAATAATATGAAAATCCTTCTATTCTTCGCATTCGTCGCGTCAACGACGCCGATGTCAGTTTTTCTTAACGCTGTCACCTTTAAATTACCGTTGTCAACGCCACCGATGTCAGTTTCTCTTAACGCCCTCGCATTTAAATTACAATGTCTGTTCTCGCCGTTCGTGGGTAGGTATGAATTGTCAAACTCCTGTGGCGCATACCCGCATACCGCGGCCCGTGGTATACGGGTTATGAGCCACACGTTTCTGGAGAAATGAGTTTGACGACGTACGCGACGGGATTTTCACGTTATTCAAGTCACGACCAGCCAGGCGTATTCGTCAGATCCTCTTACCCTGCCATACTAATTTTGGTCGACCTGAAGTTAAGGAGGCGATCACGGGAGCATCCAGACCCAGACGTAGGCGCCAGATAGATAGATAGATAGATAGATAGATAGATAGATAGATAGATAGATAGATAGATAGATAGATAGATAGATAGATAGATAGATAGAAAATGCTCAAAGTGCTTGCAGTACGCAAAGAAATGCTTCGCATTTATAATATAATGAAACAAATATTTAGCGCAAGCTTTACACGCAGTTGTTATCGCGGCCAGGCATCTCGCCCGGCAATACGCGAGCTACATGGCGCCACATTCTTGAAAAATTGCCGATTCATCCTCAGGGCAGCAGATGGACCGCGGAGGTGCTGCCACCTCACGTGGTTACGAAAAACTGTACTTCGTGGGACGTGGCCCCCGAGATGAAAAACATGCCACTTACCCCCTCTTAAAGGCAACGTTTTGTCGCCTTGGCCTAATGTCCTTCACTGCAATTGATTTATAATACGTTCTCAGACAATTACAGCATTCCTTTTAGCCATTAAATGCGATGGTGACCACGCTAGACAGCTGTTTAAAAATTGTCAAGAAAAAGTCGTCGATCATCATTAGGCATATGCTTAATGATCACGACACCGTTTCATTGGCTGCGTTGTGAGGACTGCAGCAAAGTAGTGTTACCTAGTTGTGTTACAAAGAATTAGGCAATGCGAGAGGCAGAATTGCGAAATAAAAGGTTCAGTTCATTGAGTGTAATTCTTTGTTTTTGCGACGAGCGATCGCAGCAACATAACAGACACGCTAATTATTTTTCCTTGAACGTCCAACCGCACGAACCACCGCGTTCCAACAGCTCCATTGACAATCCGAAAAGCACGTCAATAGTTCACAAAATTATGTACGGAAACAACTGCATAAAACTTGCTGGACGAACAGGTTCCCTGCTTCTACTTTTCCCAGCTCTCCTGGAATTTACTCACCTTCGTATAGAGCATAGATATTTCCATTTGCGCTCGTCCCCTGATTCTTTCTGCCGCTTCACCAACGAGCGTTCTGCCGACGCCCAAATCAGACTCAGTGGAGTTGTGCACCTGCACACTGCTGTAACAATCGCTCCCCAGAAGCTGAAGGGCAATTTATACGGCGGACAAATGGACTCTCCATTCGACTCGGTTCTTCCCCTGCTTCTGCGGAGATCTCCCTGACCACATGCATGTCAGCAATAGCAGGTAGCTGTGGGCGTGAGCGTTCATCCGTTCCGAAGGGAGAGGTCACGTGTTTTCCGGCTACGCATTTTGAGGACGCTCGGCGCGCACGCGCTTTCGCCAACCTAGTTGTTGTTGTTGACACGTCTTTATTCACATTTATGCCCTTGGAGGGCTGCGGTGAATTTAGGGGGGAGAGACGGGATTTAAAAAAAAAGAAAAACAGAAAAAAGAAAGAGGGGGAGGGGGGAGGGGGTACAGGCAAGATCAGTCTTAATAAGCGTCTTGCGAGTTGACGTTCTGGCTCTCACGCCCGAGACGGAGTCTGGTGCCGATGGCTGGAGCCTTGGGGTCGTCCAGGTACTCGAGCAGCGACTGCCACAGCCCGTTGGCGGCGGCGGCGGTGGTGCGCCCGGGTTGTGCCCAGGCCTGGAATGAAGTCGGACGCCATTCTGGTGGGATTGTGGCAATGGCCCGTTACCTGGGTCCAGCGTACAGCGGGCAGTCCCAGATGAGGTGCTTCAGGTCCGCTCGGGTGTTGCAGTGGCTGCAGACGCCAATATTCGGGGTTCCCGGATCTTGACCTCTGCGAAAACGCTGCACGAGGAAGGGGGGTAAGAAGTGTTCCTGTCTGTACCTGCCGCAACAGTACCTGTTGCCGGCGGGTATCGGCACTTGAGGGGAAGTGGAGGTAAGTCCAACGGGTTGGAGATATCCAGGAGATAGCCGCGCCGGTAGCGCTTTGCTTGGGCTATTGCTTCCATTGGATCGTACCAATCACTGGTTAGCCAGTGACACTCTGGCAAGCTTGTAGTAAAGGTGGTTCTAATATGCATCGAGTGACTGAACACTTAACTTTCGGTCATTTATTTGCCGTTGTGGTTAGTTAATGCACGCAGCAATCATCCAGTGATCGTTTCCAAAGATTTGCGGAGACCTATACGACAAGAATACACAGTTTGTGGTCGCCCACGACGCATCATCCAGGCTATACGGGAAGCTGAAACCGCATAATATTAGGTGCAAAGCCCCGCAGCCACGGCAACGTAATCGGAAATAAAGAAATCAGAAATAAAACATGAGATATTAAACAGACGCAACGTGTGCAGCAGCTATCGCGGCTAGACGTCTTGTCCGTAATGCTGCCAGCTGCAAGGCGCTGCCCGTTTGGAAAAACTGCCGACTCATTGCCGCTAAGGCAGGCCGCCCGATGTCTGGCCGATAACTCTCCACCTTCGGCGTTTAAGCAAGCTTGCCTGCGGAGTGCTGCCATCTTCTGGGACTGCAAGCAAACGCTCCAAACAGTTGAAAGCCTCCAAGACGTGTTGCACCGGTTTCTTTGATCTCAGAGGCTATACCTCAGTAGTTCGCGTCGTAGGTTACTGTTTCTTTTTGTTCTTTACGAAAGTGTGGTTTTCGCGCACTGTAAACGAGGTGAAATGACACTGGGTATGCGTCATAAAATACCGCAGGTTCCACTACACTTAGAGACCATGTATTTGAAAGGGGGAACGTATTATACGCGACTACCATGATTCAAGCAAACTTGCCTGAAGAGTGAAGCCGTTTTTTTTTTCACTGTGGAACACGTTTTGTCGATTGGCTATTGCCTCCTAGAGGAACGCAAGTGGCTTGCTTAATCTAGAAGGTCAACGTTTACTGCACTGCTTTGAAGGCATACGCTCTGATTAACTTTAGCTTTGTTTGTATTACTTGTCCTCTCTCTCCTTCTTCCCTTCTATGTTCTTTTCCTCCCCCTGTCCTCCTTCCCCCCGTGTAGGGTAGCCAACCGGGTGCAACATGGTTATCCTCCCTGCCTTTCCTTTGCTTTTTTTTCTCTCTCTCTCTCTTTCGCGCAGACGTGAGCTCTCGTATGTACGACCAAATGCCTTGTTTGAGAAGGTGCGTACTTCAAAACGAAACATATTGTCACGTTATTATGTGAGAGAAAGCTGTAACTGGAGGTCAGCAGAACGTCACGCTGGTACGATCACTGGCAAAAGGAACTCATCGTGCTTCTTCGCGTGCTTGTCTTCATCGTCTTTCCCACAGCGGCACATACAAACCTGCCTGCAACGTTACCGCGTAATGCATGCTATTATGCTCGTATCATTACCCTCTCCCCCAGAGAGCATCGTGGCGATGCGCTAGCGTGATTACAAAGAACATAATAGCTTGGATTACTCGGTAATATGATAAGCGCCCCTTTATTCCATTTGCGACCAAGATTTCAGCAAGGTGACTGAGTAGTGCTACCTTCTTTTGTTACATTAGATTAGTGTTTTTGAATTGCTCATGGCTTCCAAGTATAATGCCGTCGGGTGTCTAATTTCAAATACCGCCTTTTATAGCTTTGCCTTGTAGTCTTGTGTTTGTGTTTCATTCAAGCCTGGATTTTGTGAATATAATAGATCTTATAACAGAAATGTCCTAATTAGGTACTATTCATCAATTCTAGCTTGTTGGTCATTTGATGAGACTTGGTACTCCAAGTCGATTTAAGACGCAGGAAACATACTGCATAAAATAATTATGAATCACGGGTAATGGGTCGTTTCAAATAGATAAACTGAATAATTATGTGTGATAGCTTTGCGTAATAGGGTTCGATGGATTGGGACGGCCAGGAGAGTTGTAAAGCAAACAGACTTTTTTGCTGACAACAGACGACGCTGACGCCGACACCGGAATTATGGCGACAAGAGCCATTTAACGCTATCTCGTAAAAAATACCAGATACAAATTAGGCTTCCAGCCGATAACTAACCCAGACATTCTGCGTGAGAGTCGAGTATTTTACATCAGTAACGCCCGGGCGCTTGAAACCACTTTGGATTCTATACACTCGGCATGCCAGGAGTACAGTCCCGTTAGCGAATGTTATATCGCATATGACACAAGCGTACATTGGTGAACGGTAAGTCGACTAGGTTGGTCAAACTTTATTAAGTGTCCTGAGAGACGCGACTAGTGCGCAGCGGGCTGCTCCCACATGAGCGGTTCAAATTTTACCACCCCTTACGGTGGGTCGAGATATTATTCATGATGGTCTTCGTGACCAGCCACACCAGCAACAAAATGTGCAGCCACTGACGCGAATTCTCATGCTCCGATGATGATGACGAAGATTTACATGAGACCAGATGGCTTCGGCATTGGGCTGGTTTTGGGCAAACGAATCAGAGATTCTCAGATATCATTTTTGAAGAGCGAAGCGTTCCTATCTCGCGTAAAATGTCGTGACCCAAAACTATCAGCACCATGAACCAGCACGCGCTCTCTTCGTCCTCGTTTTAATTTTCTGCTTCGCTCCCAGAAATCATGCTCCGATTGCGTCGGCGGCCTGCAATAACCGTAGTGGATGAGAGGTTGAGTACATGAAGTGAAAGAAAGAAAGAAAGAAAAAAAATGTTGCAGTGGCTTAGCTCGGCTATGCCAGGATATACGTAGCGTTAGCAAAGGTTCAGCTGATTATTCTTAGCTTTCCTGATTGTCTAGATTGTCTAGGATTAGCTTGATTATCATGCTTACTGCTGCTCCAATGACACACAAACACGGTATACGTATTATGTGGCACATGTATATTTGTGCTCCACGTCAGGTTGCTTCTCTATTGCCACAAAGACGGCTTGGTGATCAGTGAAGTAATACGCTGCCGTCTCTACGGCCCCAACACAGTATTCTGTTCATTCTTCCTACCCTCAACCGCTAATTGCCAGGCAACTACTTCGGGATCCGATCAGTCACGCTTCTCCGCTCTTCTGCGCCGTTGAGCAGCATTTGCGCTCTCCTTCTCCATGGCTATACCACACTGGCAAACGCCAGTCTGGAGCGCAGCGGCTCTCCAGCGCAGTGTCAGACGGCGACTGCACAGCGAAGGCGAATAGCTGCGCGCGCGTGCCGGCGTCAGTGCGTCTACCACGGCTACGACGTCACTCCTCTGTAATGCGCAGACCGGCTGCGGTGAGTTGCGCGCGGCGGCGGCGGAGGTGCGCGGGAGATGCCGGCTCCGGTGCGCCAGCTGTGTGCCATCACTGATCCTCGCGCATGCGCAGCACGGCTCTTGATGTGCCGCGCGAAACGGGTTTGGCTAGGCCAGTGTAGCTAACGCTGCAAAATGAACAGAGAAAGAAAGAAAGATATAAAGAAAGAGAAATAAATTCTGGCCTAAAAATATTCCTCGCGAGGTGGGATTCGAACCTGCGTAACCTCGATCCGAACGAAAGCGTCATAACCACTCAGCAATCCAGGCGCGCGAATAGAGCATAGCCTAGCCTTGTGTAGTATAGATGTAGCAAGGGGGGTGGGAAAAGGAAGTGAGCGTCAGGAGGAGACATGTGATGGTGAGGAGGAGAAAAAGATTAAATACGATCAAAATTCTAATATTTGTCATATTTAAATAAATCTGCTTCAGTTCAAAGATCAGAATGTCTGAAAGAAAATGATATGTGGATTATGTTAATGTCCATTTTAGTTGCTGAGAAAACGGCAGAAATGGCCTAAAATGCATGGGGTATGGGGCTTACCCGGTGCCCTTAATGCTTATTCAGGGAAAAAAGAACGATATGGAAAAATGAGAGATAAGCATTGGTTGGTTCGTGAATACGGGCATTAATGCACTTTCGGACATAGTGTAAAAAGTTGAAACTTCGAAGAGTCTCAGAGTCCGAAACTTCAGACGTTGTCATAAATTTGCTCGCTGGGGCTTCTGGCGGCCCCCGTGAAAGCGTCCGAATTTTCCAGCATGTCCAAAAATACGGAGATTTCTCATCCTTATAACTGATATCTGTTGGCCAGTGGCGTAGCCGGGGGTGGCACACCGGGCACGTGCCCCCCCCCCCCCCGAAATTTTTTTCGCCATGGCATACATAGCGAAAAATGGCCGTTTCAAGGATGTGCCCCCTCCGAAATCAAGGAGGTGCCCCCCCCCCCCCCCCGAAAAAAATTTCTGGCTACGCCCCTCCTGTTGGCGCATCCAATTCGATACAGTTTTTTCATCGCAGCCTGCTGTCCCTCTACTTTGCTTTTCTTCGTGCAACCCGTTTATAACAATTATCGGTTATAACAATGGAGTTTTCAGGCCACTTCAATATTGATTTAAGTGGGTTCGACTGTAGTTTAGTGTTATTCGAAATTAGGGTTTGCAAAAGGATACAATGGAACTTGACTGCGGCCGCGGCGGTCGCACTTACGATAAAGACGAAAATGCGAGCGACTCGTGTACAAAGGCTTAGGTGCTGGCTGCTGAAACACAGATAGTTTACCTTTCCAGTTTTCTCCATTACTTCGTGTGTCATGACTGTGTCGTGTATTTGGTATGTAAGTCACCCAATCAATTATTATTATTTCCAAGATGGAAGAATATTACACGGTATATATAGACAGTTAAAATTTTCGATACAGTACTGACCATGAAGTATTGAAACCAGAATAACATCGCTAAAATGTCTTGATTTTGAACTTCGCATGGCGAGATTCTTATGCAATTTCTAACCATGAAATGCGACGTTGGTAATGCTTAAGGTATGAGGCCAAGTGAAAAAAAGCGACTTTTTTTCAAAATGTCAGTTTTTGGTTTTTGATCATGTTAAACGCGCAATTTATTGCCCGTCAATCTGCTGTAAAAAAGTTTCTGTCTACGCCAATTTTTTCAAAAGATACAAGCAAAAACTTGAGACCACCCACCACCTACGAAACCGAAACTGAAAGTACCGTTTTTGTGTGAATCACAAGATTAACTAGATATGTAGTTTTTTTTTTGTTATTTAGCAACCATATCAAGTGCGAACTTGTAATAATGCTCTAAAAGCTTTGTCAACACATCATTTTGGTTCATAAAAGTCATAAACTTCTCACCACGGGTACGCGTAACGTGATACATGTGTTGATCACACTCAAGCACACGTACGTGAGCCTTTAAATTATCAAGTTTGGTTTCTTTGACGCTGTGTGTCATTTCAATAGTGGAAACAAGAGCACATTTTATGTTTTGAGCAAATTTGGATCGATCCAGGCCTCTACACTGCAAAAGCTTGCCTCGCAAATGATCAGCACTGCAGCGCGAAAGCGTCCCGTCATGGCACTAATGCTGCATCGCAAGGTAAAAAAAAAAATTAAGAGTTGCCACTCGAGCAAAGGCTCACAATAGTAAGGTCGACGATAGAACTGGCTACGAATATTGAGAATTTTAGCGCTCTTGATCACCTTGTGTAAGCCCTGCACCTGTTTCAAATCTTTCTTGTTGATTATCTCAGAACTTATATTTCTGGTATTTTCCGTACGCGAACAGTCATAACTGTTTTTCTAATAAATGTTTCTGATTAAAACTTGGCACACTTCCTTATCAACTTAGTAGGCGTGCAATGAACCTCAATAAACAAAATCGTGCGACAAGGTTTAATATGGTTGCCTGTAATACGAAGGTGACCCTAGTGCAAGTGCATACTTTTTGGGTTATTTTATCACTATGTTTTTAATAGTTATCAGATCTCATTAGTTCTGGTTCATTGCACAGGTCAAAGCCTTTTTCATGTCCCTGCAAAAAATAAACCTTTTTTGTTGAACGGGATTTGAGTTAGGAGTGTCCGCGTAAGGTCCACTTTTTTTTAATTCGAAAGACTGCCCTTTGGCATAACAAACGTGCATAACACGAGAGGCTCATCACACATAAACGAACAAGTTGCACTCGTGCATAAAGTTCAACAAGGATCGGTGGAATGGCCCTCTTATCCACCCTTGTAAGTCCGGAGGGCGCCCGGGACGGTGACCGGTTGCTCTGAGATGACGAAGGCGTGCTTGCTCTAGGCCCGGACACGACCAGAACAAGTGTATCACGTCTACTGCAGTTACAGGAGCGTCACAAAAAGGGCATGTGGTTCCATACGCTGCGCGGTAGTGTTGCGGCCAGTGGGCTGTCACTGCCGGCGTAAGAGCAACCCCAACTCGAAGTCTCCGAAGCGCCACCTCCTCTAAGCGAGTAAGCCCACCAGGGAGGCCAGAACCACACGGTGGTATGAGTGCTCGTGTGGTGCGTCGCAGACATTCCTTTTGCCGTAGCAGTTTTCCGCAGCTATCTTCGGGGAATTGCGGCAGCGGGTAAATTATGGCAGGGGACCGACTGGCAGAATCCGCCTCTAGCTGACCAGACACTGCCGCGCGTGGAACCCATTCGATGCGTATCGTTGTGCCGATGGTTCTTGCCAGCTGATGAATGACATCTGAAAGCGCCGTCGATCGGGCCACGCGACGGATGTCGCGAATTGCTTCCGTAGAATCGGTGCGAAGAACAAGCTTGGGAGTAGCGCTCCGCTTCAACAAAACGCCTCAACGCGTTAAGGCCGTCCCGTAGAGCGGCGAGTTCAGCGAGGTATGCCGCTGGTTCAGGGTCAGCTGCATACGTGCATGTTTGTCCTGCTTGGGGTAGTTTTGGGCACACCAGTGCGGTGTGAACCATGCCGTTGGTGATACTGGCATCGACATATCCTACAAGGATACCTGGTGTGTTGTCGGTGCAATTAAAACGGGAGACCATCGCTGTCGCTTGGCGAGGAATCGGGCGATGAAGACGACCAAGTGGCTTGTTATCCGTGAGCTGTACGCGGTACCACGGAGGAGTAGTGGCCGAAACGATGGGAATGGGTACTGCACATCCCATGTATCGAGCTAACGCAATCACGGTGGGAAATGTCGACAATTTTAGTGCACGTGCAGAACGCCGCTGATGTACCAATTCATCAATCGTGTTAAGTTGTGCCTCTGCTTGTAAATTCGGAAGCATCGTCATGCGCGGAAGCCCAGTAATCGCACGCATAGCTTCATGATTAATACTTTCAAGACGGGCCCATTCTGCTTTTGTTAGATGGTGGAATTGGGCTTGGTATACAAGGCGTGGCTGAAGTACAGCCTTGACAAGGTGGCGTGCCATTGTGGTGCGTGCACCGCCCGATTTTCTGGCAATCCGACGTATAAGATGAATTGTCTCTGCCCCGCGCTGCTTTGCGATCTTGACCCATGGGGACGCAGAACCATTCTGAGAAATTTTGAGACCCAACACACGAAGAGTTGAGACCTCCTGTACAGGTTCGAGATTGAAGAAGAGGCGAATAGGTCGGCTTGAAAGTGCACGGCGCCCGTGCTTGTTTCCTACGGCCATGAATGCTGTTTTTTCTTTCGATAACTCTAATCCGATATGGCCACACCAAGCATTAGTCACATCTAAGGCCGTTTGAAGTCCTTGTTCTTGGCGGGCGAGATCTGGGTGGACTGTCCACACAGTAATATCGTCTGCATACATCAGGAAGTGAATATCTGGTACTGCCGCCAGTTGCCATGCCAATGGAAGAAGGGCAATGTTGAAAAGGACTGGCGCAAGGACTGAACCTTGTGGAACACCACGGTGTGACGTGAACAGACCTTCTGCATGCCCAGCCAGGCGAATAGAGAAAGTTCGATCACAGAGGAAGGCTTCGACGAACTTGCACACGCGTCTTGGTAGGTGAAGCCACGGTAAGATTGCAGCTATTGCTTCATGGCTGACATGATCATAAGCTTTTCGGATGTTCATCGCCAATAAAGTTCGAATACGACGAGAGCGACCTCCAAGGAGTACCATGGAAGAAAGGTGTCCCAGCCCATCTTCAGTGCCCAAGTGGGGGCGGAATCCAATTTGCGCAGGATGGTACCAGGAGTACCGCTCAAGCCACCATGTGAGACGGGTCGCAAGCATTCTCTCCATCAGTTTGCACAGAGTTGATGTTAGGGATATAGGCCTCAGGTTAGCGATATTATCCGGAGTTTTTCCTGGCTTTGGAATAGCGATCACCTCCGCGTGGCGCCATGTATCTGGGATGAGGCTACCTGTCCATACCTCGTTAATAGTGTCCAGGAGATGCACGAAAACGTTTCCTTCTGTGTTTTTATAGAGTTCATACGGGATGCTGTCAGGCCCCGGTGCACTGTGTGGCTTGGCTTGGTCTATGGCTGCGAGAAACTCGGCCATCGTAAAAGGTGCTTGAATGCCGTCAACATCTTCGCATAAAGGTGACATGCCAGCATCGGTAGGGATCCTTGTGCAGTAAATGGAGGTGCTGGTATGTCAAAGGCGGGAACAAAAGCTCGGGCAGCTGAAGATGCGAAAGTAGACGGAGCCCTATGGTGGATGGATGGAGAGGAGTACGCTGGAAATCCTGAATTTTGTGGAAGAGCGTTGGTTTCTTGAAGCAGCAATGCGCAAACATGTAGCTTTCCATATCGAAAGCGCTGACGAAGCTCTCTAACCTTTCCAGAAATGCCACGACAGTTGCACTGCACAACTTCTTTCAACGACATTGTAGCAGGTCTGGCCATATTTATAACTGTAGTTTAGCTACTAACAACGATGTGAGCTGCTGGGGCTGATGTGCCACAAAGCACATGAGCTCGTGTGGCGACAGGGGCGTTGATGCAGGTGTCTGATTTGGCGGGTGTGTCATTTGAGTCGTTGGCGGCGACGGCTGTGGTTTTGAACTCTGACGTCGCCGGCGAATCTGTGCGCGACGTTCTTCTAGACGTTGAATTTCCGTCTGGAGATTGGCCAGGCAAAGATCAATATCTGTTTCCTCGCAAGATGCGTCAATTGAGTTATCCTGTGGTATCGGTAGCGAAGGCGGAGGTTTCGATCGAGAGGCTTTAACTGCTGCGCTGTATGAGAGTGTATCCCGTTTGGGAGGTACGTTTGTTGGAAGCGCAGAATCCTCATCCATTGAAGCTAGAAGGGCATAGCGGTTGGAAGTAGCCACTTGCTTTGATGCTTCCTGCAGTGATGGCTTTGCTGATTGTCGATCACGACGTCGGCGAGCTTTCTAGTTGCGGCGCGCTTCGTAGGGCACAGGGGGTGAAGTAATGTCATGGTCGTTGGTTTGACAGAGGCCACATTGAAACGACGGTGATGGCATAGCTTCCATTGTGTCATCCTTGGCTGGGAAGGGGCACGATGATTTCATATGCCCTTGCCCGTAGCACGAGTAACAGTATATGACGGAAGGCTTGAACGGCCTTGGTCGCAACACACAGCCGTAATACAGCAGACGGTCTGGGGGAGTAGCTGGACCTTGTAGAGTGACGAGGCATGTGCGGCCGCGACCCAGGTAACGAGCGGCAATAACTTTATGTGTATGTCAAGAGAGTTCCTGCCGCAAAAGTTCCGGTTCTTCATTGTAGTCATCGCCGTAGACAACGTAGCGTCTTAAATCAGTGCCAGATGCCAAACACGCTTGCACTGGAAGGACGGCGTCTTTCCACGTACGTATCTCCCGAAGCGTCTTGAGCTTCTCAACTAATTCCAGAGAATCAACCCACAATGAGATGGTATTTGTAGGTTTGTGCAGAGCAAATCCTTCGAACCTTGAGGTCTTAAGGCAAGCGTCCACAGCTGCTTGTATGGCACGATTGGGCAATGTGGACATATCGAAGCTGGAACGCGGCTTGATGACGACCTTGTACGAAGGCGTTGTAGGCGACACGGGAGAATGCACCTCGATTGCAGCGTCGTGCATTTGGTGGGGTCGTTTGGACGCTACATCAGACGCCACTCCAGACGCGACCTCACGTGCAGGAGTTTCATCGCCGGTAGCATCGTTTGGTCTCTTGGCACACGTCCGCTGCGGGATCGACGAACTGTGTTCTATGCTGTCAGCAGTGGATCTCACTTCATCGGAGTTATCGCAGTGTAGTTGCCTCACCGTTGCAGATGTGGTCTTTCGGACGAGGCGAGATGGTTCAGCATCGGGACGCTGTTTGGAACGCAGCGCGGCAGCGCCTTGCCGTAGCCGCGCCGGCCGCCCTCGACTGCACACTAGGCCAAGGCCAGCAGCTTGAGACGATGGTCGAGGCGCTGAGAGAAGAGCACGTAGAGGGCGACTTACCTTGTGGATGGGCGCCAGGTGCACTTATGTAGCTGCCACAGCAGTCCAAGAAGTGGAGTGGGACGTTTTAACAAAAACAAAAGGCACAAAACACGGAGCGATGCACATACACGTCCGATCACTTGGAACGCTTGCAGCGCCCGCTCTTCCGTTTCTATATGCTGCATATGGGGACACGTACCTCATCGCCTTCTCGGGGTACAACCGAACGCAAAATAAACTTAAATGTGGTGATGACCAACACTTTGCGATTTGCATGAGTGGCGCACTTATTAGCATTTCCTAGTTAAAACTGGAATATTCCGCCATTAAAATGTACAGGGCTGGTCAAAAGTTCCCAGGCCACTATCCCATGTATTCCTATGGAAGCGTGGCCTGGAAACTTTTGACCCCCCCCCCCCCTGTACGTGCGTGATACTGTGCGGTGAAGACCAATTTCGATTATGGGAGTTGGTGGTGCGCGTGATGTTTGCCTCTAGCGGCTCACTACGTGATACACGGTACCAACAACGGTCAAAGGCTCTGCTGAGCTTCATTTTCAAGGTAACCATGGTTCTCCGTTATGGCTACGCAGAACAAAAGCAGAAGAACCACGTTAGAGCAAATTCTCACGCGATCGGCTGCGGAGAGTGCGATTAATTCGCTTACCCAACACGCTCAACGGTCCGTATCCAGCGCTGTCGCCTCTCTGCTTCGTGCGACAGCTATGGAAATCGGTAAAACTGAACGTCGTCATTCACTATTTTACATTCGTACAAATTCACAACGCAACAGTAGTGTCGATAGTGCTTTTCCATTCTGCACAAAAAGGTATCGCGCCTGCTTTTTGTTTTCGGCATCGTTCTGGCGAGGAATTCAACAAAGAATTTCTGGCGGTTCGGTGGCTCGTCCGACTAGCGGAGAGAAATTCAGAGCTCTCCATCTTGGTGCTAAATGCGTAAAACGCGCGATAATATGCTAAATCCTTGCTTTGCACTCGTTAGCTAGCACCTGGTTCCACAGAAAACTCTGCAAGGGAGCCGGACTTTGTGTTGCTGATGATTGCGGACGGGCGGCAACAGGAGGATGACATAGAAGAGAGGAAAGAAGTGGAGCACGAGCAGTAGAATAAAAAAAATCCACATCTCCCGCTAAAGGGAACCATGTGTGGATGCGATGCAGCGGGGAGATAATTAGCTTGAGCGGGAGGAACGTCACCGCTCTCATTTCACGGCAGTGGTCCGGGTGCTCATCGCGCCGCTGCACAGGAGAGAGAATGAGGCGCGCGCGCTCCGTCATTTTCATACCGCGGAACTGCAGCGGAGTATGCAGCTGTCACACCACCTGTCGTGCGCGCGGCTCCATACAGGAGGACAGGGGGGGACCGTAGGGGAGGAGAGAGAGGGGCAGGGGGACGTGCATGCGCTGTGGGGGGTGTGGGACGCGGGAGCCGCTCCGTAGAGTAGAGGATTCCTAGAGGAGGGGGAGATGACGCGCATGCGCTGTGGGATGGCGGAGCCGCTCCGTGGAGTAGAGGATTCCTAGAGGAGAGAGGACGCGCATGCGCTGTGGGGACGCGGGCGCCACTCCGTGGAGCAGATGATTCCTAGAGTAGAGGAAGGGGGTGAGCATACGAGAGGGGACGCGGGGGGCCGCTCCGTAGAGTAGAGGATTCCTAGAGGAGAGAAAGGGGGGTGAGCGTAGGAGAGAGAGGGGGAGGGGACGCGCATGCGCTGTGGGACGCGGTAAGGAGGGACGGACTAAGCCCCCCTCCAAACACAAGCAAGCAATATTAAGGAATGGGGTCAACCTGGGTGACAGACACCACCTGCCTAGCCATTGCTAAGCAGCCTCTCTGTGTTCTCGGCCATGATTCAAGGAATGGGGTCAACCTGGGCGACAGACACCACCTGCCTAGCTATTGCTAAGCAGCCTCTCTGTGCTCTCGGCCATGACTCTGATGACTGTGATAGAGTTGACGGCCTTCATATTACTACAGTGATCTGGTTCGCATAATGGGTGCTTCCCTACTTCTTGAAAGTGGCCGGTCGCGGGACGGGGGACGCCGGACGGACATAGCCCCTGAGCATAAGATGCTTCGCATCTAAAAGATGTTTCATTCATGGCCTATCCCCCCGAGGTGGGTTGCGCCAACACACAAGGGAACCAACCAACCAACCAATGTTGGTCTTGGTCTAGGGCTCGGGTCTTTATTACGTGACATTCTTTCTCGATTTCTCGAGACTTCTAGATTCAATGGCATCGTTAGAGCGGCTGCGCAAGAACCGAGGCGTCGTCAGGGCCAGCGTCCCGCGAACAATCGTGCTCCTGACCGACGAACGGCAGGCCTCCGTTCCCGATGCCAGTCAAGTCGACTCTCACGTTACCTACCTCACCCAGAAGAACGTGGAGCTCGTCGACCTCAACAAATAAATCTTCGAGGCGACTGAGGACGATGCTTACGAGGAAGAGCTCGAGGCCGTGGAAGAATACGACCGAAAGGTGTGGTACGCCGTGCCCCGAGCCCGGTTCTTTCTCCGAGAGGTTACAACCAAAGTGACCGCAACGAGTACGGCGAGGTCGGAGGCTGCATTACCGAATGCCGACGCCGGCGGTGCCAGGAGCTCAACACACAACGAGGTTAGTGATTCTTCACCTCCAGTAACAGATATGACACCCAG
>JALIZH010011832.1:0-33878 GCA_030522465.1 Rhipicephalus appendiculatus
CGTTGAAAGATCACGAAGCATCGCTCATTTCTTGCTCTTTGTTGTTTGTTTTTCTTGTTTGTGGGAAAGTTACCGAATTGTCGGGGCGGGGCGCGTTTCCCGAGGTGGCCTCCTGTGCGTGTTTTATATCTCGCCTCTTAAAAAAGTGATGGATCGCGGCCGACGCCTACGACGGGCCACCCCGCAGCCTGAAAAAAAGTCAGCACTGATGTGTTGTGGGTGCTGTTCTTTATTGTTTTACCGAGGCGATAAATAAGTTGCGCAATATTCTTGACTTGTCTGGCCGTCTCCGTAACCAGACTGTGAACATCGCGGATAAGTTTTCGCAAAGGATATTGTGACTACTATGACAGCCTCACCGCCGTTTCTTTACTTGTTCAGTGGAGCGGAAAGCGGATCAATGAGCCTATACAGACGTCGCGGTCGAGTTTCAGAATCGATGCAATCACTCGAGCCTGTTTATTATTGCGATAGCAAATATATGGACGCTCTCGGCCGCTTTTTGCCGTCGGCTTCGGCGTCGCCGTCGTGTCCCGTTTATGTATCTGTATATATATATATATATATATATATATATATATATATATATATATATATATATATATATATAAAATCCACAAAGAGAAGTAATTCAGAAAAAAATATTTTTCGACGCCCGGAATCGAACGAGCGATCTCTCGCTCCTCAGTGCGCGGCGTTGAACCGCTGAGCCACGAAAGCGCACGTCCTTCCACATAGTTAACGGCGAGCTATTTATGTACACCATTTACCGCTGGCGGTACGTCGACCTTGGGGGGAATATCAGCGTGCTCTCAGCATTACCAGCGAGATGGCGAGATGGCGCGAAGGGCGTGATCGGCGCCCCGCTCGTTGCGATGCGTGCGCTCGTCTATAAACGCGTACTTTGCCCTACGATGCGTGGCCGCCCGCGCGCGCGCTTATCTCGCGGTGGGGGGAGGTTGTAGTTACACAGCGCACGAAGGTCACTTCCTCGCTGCGGTCCCTGTCTGCAAATAAAGCGCGCTCTTGAAACACAGCGAAGTAACAACTGTGACACTAATTAGTTCGCGCTTATCCTGTATTGGCCTCGAGATCGAACAGAGTCGGCACCAAGCGGCGAGCGGACGAAACCCCGTAGCGTGGATGGCTCCTTGCGTCGTCTGCTAGCGACAACATGTTTGCATGTGTGCGAATGTGATGCACGTCCTCAGAGGGCGGCTTATTCCGTTGTGTAAGCCCAGTATCAAATGCTTGTACGGAAGCCTACACGATATATAAAGCATTTCCGCCTTCCGAGGCTTATCTGCACTCCAAGGGCACATTCACACTTGAGAAGCGAAGCGAAAAGGAAAACGCCAAAGCGGCCGGAAAACCACGTCCGCGCGCGTCGAAAACGTTCACATTAGTTCTGCCCCTCGTACATGCCACCGCCGCCGCCGGCTTGGCCACTTTGAGAATTCATTCCATTTTGCCCGTTTCCTGAGCATTACATTTCGTACCGAATTCTAGTTATGCATGCAAAACACTGAAAAGAAAGTTTGCACCTTTTCAAACGTTGTTTCAGGAGATACACCAGCAGAAACAAAACGAGCGGACACCCCGGCAGTGGTGCCGTCGGTTTCAGCCAGCTGTGTAAAAGCAAGACACGTTGGGGCATGTCGACTCGCTGCTACTGCACCTTCTTCTGATTCCAGTGTTCTCGGCGATCGTAATCCAAACCAGGCTCCAGTGTGAACGTGCCTTGGGGCAAACAATCCATCGTGCTCGGTTCTGTCCTCAGTACGCTGTAACATCAACGATCGCGAAACAGTAGTAAGAAAAAAAATTACACCATCTCCCGCTAAAGGGAACCATGTGTAGATGCGAAGCAGCGGGCGCTAACGCTTACACTGGCGGCGGCGTTGACGCTGGCGCACATCGCAGCGTTGCGCAGGAGAGAAAATTGGGGAGGCGCAAAGCACGCAGTGATGGAGCGGTGTTTCCTACTGGAACATGCCAATCGCTGCTAATGGGCAATGAGAGACAGAAGACTCCGACTGGACACAGAGACCCGCAGTCCGCTTTTAGTTAACGCGCACGCTGTGAATTTTTATTGTTCAACAACGCACAGGAGAAATCTCCCACCGGCACCACCTTGCAGGTCAAGATCCAGTGACGTATATACGGGGTGGCCAGTGAACAGGTTGTGCAGCGCGAGCAGTCGGTTTTTTCAACCAAGAAACTCGCTAGCAGACGCTGCCTGCGTCGGCGTCGCGAGGCGAGAGAGAGGTGGAGCGTAGGAGAGGAGAGAGAGGGTGGGACGCGCATGCGCAGTGGGAGTGTGGACGCCGCGGGCAGGGATGCCTAGAGGAGAGAGGGGGGAGCGTAGGAGAGGAGAGAGAGGGGGGACGCGCATGCGCAGTGGGAGTGTGGACGCCGCGGGCAGGGATGCTTAGAGGAGAGAGGGGGAGCGTAGGAGGGGAGAGAGGAGGGTAGGTGCATGCGCAGTGATGGTGGTTGCCGCGGGAAGGGATGCCGAGAGGAGAGAGGGGGAGAGGATGTTTTTTGAGCCGCGCTCGCATCCATTATTTTTGAAAGGGTTTGCGCATGCGCAGTAAGGGTGGTCACGCCGCACACCACCACCACCACCACCGGATTAAGCTTCGCCATAAGATGCTTCACATCTAATAATGTAGACGATTTATTGCGCTACATGCTTAACTGTGGAAGAGCGGTGAGCCGCCTACAAAGCTACGAGGTCATCCATATAACAGACGCGGACGTTTCAAAAATCGCGCAGTTAAAGACATTGCTAGTGTATATGTTACTCTAAAGTCGTCTTGCTTGTTCCGGTTGGGCTGCAAAATTTTTTGAGAAACGTCTAAGAAGATATCAGGATCAACGAAATCAATAAAATTTAATGGCATATCACTCAAAGGCTTCTTCACATCTTTTAATGTTTCATCTTCGAAGCAAGCAGCTGCGTGCCAAGAACAGTGCGCTGTGTCAATAATCACCGTAGATGAGGTTCACCCCAGGTTTGAATCGTTTTTCTCAGTGAAAAAAACCTCCTTGTCTTAATGCTTGTCTGGTGTTTTGTCATACTGATGATATTGCCACACACAGTCCTTTCTGTGTTTTATGTTACTGACCCATTGCACGTGTAGATAGTGCCTTCCGCAAGCCGCGCCAGAATCTCTGGGAGCATTCCAGATCATTTTAGGATCATCTGTTATGCTTGAACGCGCAAACGCGATCAGCAGAGTTTATACTCGAACAAATGTGGCCACCAGCGAAAGCGCTCGAATGTTCGATGCCGCATATATAAATGCCGACGCGCCTTGCCGCGGATCAGATTTTCCACGGCCGACGCTCTGTTCGCCTATGTCATTGGACTGCGTGTATTGCTTTCTGTAGTTTGAGTTTCAGTTTCGCGGCCACAAGTTCGGCCAAATAAAGTTTCATCTTGAACACCCTCCCCTTCTGCCTTCGTCAACGTCATGACCACGTGCCATATGGTCGGGGGTCGCCCCGGAACCAGCCAGTTCCGAGGGAAGAGTAGATAGATAGATAGATAGATAGATAGATAGATAGATAGATAGATAGATAGATAGATAGATAGATAGATAGATAGATAGATAGATAGATAGATAGATAGATAGATAGATAGATAGATAGATAGATAGCAGAAGCTCCAATTCCGGTTAAGCTCCCTCCCTTTCCCACGTTTGTGTACCTCTCTGTCTTGGTCACACCATTCCTCTCATCGAATCATTGAGCTGAAACTATCCTAAAGGTAGCCTCGCGGCCCCATGCAATCTTTTTTGGCAGTTGCTACTTGAATGACCAGAACTGTGTGTTTCTGTATGTTCTACGGAATGTCTGAAGGTAGCTTGAAAACCTATGACAAGCTAGAAATTGTTGGCCTGTTCGCCATCGAAGAATCATCTTCGATGGTTTTTGCTTTCCACCGAGAGGTTCGTCCTTTTATGTGGTTTATTTTTTCTACACTTCTTTTTTTTATACACCTTTCCTGTCTACTTGACCCTGAGCTGAACGGCGTGTATCAAGCCTGAATTACCTGTAGTCGCCCACGTCTTGGATGGAGAGCCCGGTGGGCCGCCTTCGAAAACAAAACCCGGCCCACGCAGCATGGTCGGTAGTCGGAACGTTCAAAAAAATCTCGAGGCATAGTATGTATGTATGTATGTATGTATATATATATATATATATATATATATATATATATATATATATATATATATATATATATATATATATATATATATAGATTATGAAGAGTCTGGCTTCGGTTGCCGTAGAACAAAATAGGAAAAATATATATACGCTTCTAAAAAACTGTTTATTGGTGACGTTTCGATCGGAGACGTCACCGAAGATCGGTCTCCGATCGAAACGTCACCAATAAACAGTTTTTTAGAAGCGTATATATATATATATATATATATATATATATATATATATATATATATATATATATATATATATATATATATATATATATATATATATATATATATATATTAAACGCTGGTTAATTTCACCACCGTTAATTCAGAAAGTCCTTGGAGCGGGCCAAGGCGAAACACCGTAAAGCTGCGGCGAAAAGGTGCGAGAACAACTGTAACGGCCACAGCCTTTCAGAAAGGCCTGTTCGCCATCCGTGATTGTGTATTAGCGAACCAGGTTTATTTAGCAGTACATGCGGGGCTCCGCAGTTCCGTTTCGACTCGGGCCGTAGGCCGAGCACGTGCCTTCAGAACTGTGCGGACGATATCATCAAGTCGTTAGCGACCGCCGTTTCGTGCACAGCGGATGTGGCACTCGGCGACTTCGTTTTCACTACGGCCAGTGCGCGCGCAATGCCGCAAAACACAAACTTCGTGGAAGCTGTTCAAGATGATCTTCAAGCGTGGTTCACAGGCTTGCTTAAAAGTGGTTTGCTACACTGTGATGGACGAACGATCAGTTCCCGGCAATTTTTCCGGCGAAAAAACCGTCATCACTTTTGGGCGGTGGTTCTGCTGGTGGCGGTACGCAATAAGGGAGGGTTGCAGAGCACGTTTCAGCTGAACACACGGGGGTATTCAGCCGCGCTCGCATTTCCAACGAAGTCGGGAATGACGAAAATTGCGGCTTTTACAATGCTCTTACGCGAAATAACAGCATTTCTTTGGCCAGAAGATTACCGTCTATGCACGCATATAGTGTCAACCCCCCTCCCTCCTTTTCTTCTGTTCGTCCACCTCGTTTGAGACCAGTATGTGAATCCCGTGTTACGCTTGGGTACTGACGCGTTGAATTAAGCTGGCTTTTGTGAGGGTGCACACAAAAAACCAAAACTCAGAAAGGAATCGCGAGCGTGGAAGGAAAATCGTTGATCACCGCTAGCTGTTGCCAAAATGGCGTTTTTCATGGCTACGGGCACGCCTTCTTGGCTAACGTAAGCGTGAGCAACCTTCACTTTCTGTCAACTAGGCAATTTATTATAATACCTATGGCTGGTTTGATCACGTTTGTAACGCCAGCGGTATCCCAGACCGCACTTGGCGCGTGGTGTCCAGGAGTGCACATCATTACGAGGGAGACCAGATCGTGAGCGCGGAATATACGCCACGAGCATCGGGTTCCGTATTGCGCCAGTTATAGGCCTGTATCGAGCGTATGGCATCGCACACTACCCAGAAAAGAGGTTTTCTTGCGAGCGCGCGGCTTTTGTCTCCTGATAAAAGGTCACATCTTGTTGAGCTTCTACCTGTGGCCCATTTGGGCAAGCACGTTTTTCTATATAGTTCAGTTGTACAAATAAACGTACTTACATTTTACGGCCACGATCGCTGGGTGTGAACACACATGGTGCGACCTGCTGCGTCAGGCCGCTTGAAATGGTTGAGGGCATGAAGGGCTGCCCCTTATCTTCCGAAAGATGCGCCATATCTCATTGCCATCTGCAATCGTCGTCTTTGTTTCGGACGTGGTTAACGTAGAGCCTAACTGTCACGTTCGCACGCACTCGCGCCGGTATTTCGGAAAAAGACTTCGGAAGCCGGCCATCGTTCACCAAGTTGATCACTACTCCAAGAAGCGAAACGTTTACGCCTACCACCGGCTCTACACCTCTCATCACAAGCGTTCGTGGCGAGTTTTCGACAATCCTCCATTACCGCAACTTGCGTCAGATGGTCATCGCTCGATTGGACATCGCGAGATCACCGTAGTCAAGAAGGCTGTCACTCGAAACGTGCACATTGTTGTTAGCAGCACTTTGTCATCTCGCCAAACTTGTGCGCTCAGCATTTTTGCACTTGTTGCAGCGCGCCCGCGAATGCACTTCCGGAGTGGTTGAGAACATAGCGCAGAAGGAAACAAAACCCAAAAATAACCGTCAAACCGACACAAGCGGTAACGAAATTGCATTTTCGATAGCGTTAATTCTTACGTGCCACGTGCTGGGCAATATCGGAGCTTCGTGTAACGCGACACCATGAAGGCACCTTTATAGCCAGTACGCCTTCAAACAGTCAAAATACCGGACACGACAATGCAGATGACGTCGCTATTTCAGGGACATGTAACTAATTCGCGTATTGAGGCGGACAATAATAGTGAAGCTTTTTCTTCTATACAGGTCGGCGGTAGAAGATGCGCTCGGTTTATATTTTTGTGGATACAGATTTTTGTTTATTTCTGGCAGCAATGAGGGTGACTTGCACAAGGTAGTGGCATGCGTCCATTTTGCAGTGAATCGCTGATGATGAGTCACCTGTGATACACCTGCACGTTCATGTTACCGAGTTTCACTTGACTTTTATTTCCTTAAAGACCCCATTGGAGGGGTATTACTTAAGGGGCGGTAAATAATAGGTTATTCACGGGTGCTTGTTACAGCTTCCGAAATAACAGATGTGCTAAAGGGGACCTAAATCCCATCGAGTTCAAAGGCGACACAGTAGTTTCTTTCTCGCCTTCACTACCCTTCCTGCAAGCGCTATCTCCTCCTCGCCACTTATTCCTTCGTAAAACAAGTGGAATGTCAGCACTAAGCGTTGAGCCAGTCAGAATTTCGCGCTTCTAGTTTACACTCTGCTATCTCCGCTTGCGCAGTCACAAACGCAGAAAGTGAAGCGAAATGAGTTTATCGCGCACGATAGACATGCGAGACACGGCTGAACAGGCATGCGACTGCCTGGCAAAGCAGGGTAGGAGACAATTCACAACAGATGTCTCTCGTGTATCGACCAATCGAGAGCTTATTTCATCCTGACGTCACGTGAACAAACTGCTGGCGCCACAAACATTGCCGCAAAGACGGGAACAGCCGGGGGGAAGAATAATGCGCTCCTTCTTCGTATTTTCAGAGGTTGTTTAGATAGCTGAAATGGCGTGAGGAAGGCCGTTCCAGTCATTTGCTTCTCACATTAAGAGAAAGCATTGAAAAAGTACAGGCGCGCTCAATATGACTTGCAACGCGGGAGCGCGTGGCCTCACGGGTTCAAATGTTGCGTATGGCTTCAACTTGTTTTTATTTCAACAACTAAATAATATTTTCTTATTTGGGATCATACCCAAGTGAGAGAAACGTGTTTAGTAATGGAAATAAAGGCTTGTGGAAGCCATGCGCAATCTTTGAACTCGTGAGGGCACCCGCTCCCCCTGTTGCAAGTCATATTGAGCGCGACTGTACTAGTCCGGGCATGCGGTAAGTGAGGCTTGAAGCGGATGACACGTGGGACGAGACATGTGTGAAGAGGGCGCGATGTGTGGCGATGATTCAGCGAACTGCAATAAGAAATATGAAATATAAAATGGCGGGAAGCGGTCGACGAAAAGCAAGCGTTGCCAAATCCGATTCCGCCTTCAGGAATCAATTAACCCTGCAAACTGACAAAATTTAACAGAACCAAAAAGTGGACGAGCGTTTGCTAGGTATATCTGCTTGCATGGTCTGTAATTGAGCCAGACGTTCGGTGACTATGGCACGCTGACTCAGCTGACTCAGAGCATTGGAAGATGTTTGTCTTAACACTTGAACCGCGCCACAATATATATGGTGCTAAAAAAGAGGCCACATGAAGGCGCATAGGCGAGCGTCTTTCTGAAATGACATCGAATGAGCTGTCGGTCAGAACTATAGTCTCCTTCCCGTCCAAGTGACTATACTCGGCGACAACTTATCTTGACAATGGAGCGAAGGCTACGGAGGCGGGGCTTCCGCACATTCGTATTGATCCGCAAGTCGTACGGCAGCTTTCCGCTGATATCGGTTTTGATCGCTCGCATCGTTAACGCGTTTAGAAAATTATATGCACGAGAATGCGAATGCGAGAGACATTTCGATGGTTCAGTGTGCGTTTTAGCGTGATACTATGAGTATATTTTTCTTAAAGAACTAAACAGAGCGTTTGCGGCAGCACACTGATCCACTACGCCATGGACGCCATGTTTGCTTTGGAAAACGGGTGTGCTGAAAAGTTGGCGCTGCTGTTAAGAAATGGAAAGCAAAGGAAGGCATTCTTGCAAACGGAACAATTACTGTATTTTACCTACGACTTCCCGCAACTGTGTGAGTCTCATAATAAATAAAGTGGCATTTATTTCAGCAAGGCACATGAGAAAATTATCAGTAAACTTAAGTACTCTTTCTTGGCGCGGAAGCAGGCATTCACTTCGGTTCTGTATCTTGCACAGTGCTGTCAAGAAAAGTTGTCGCCGGGTATAATACGGCCACACCTCGGGCATCCCGAGTTTGCCCTTGAATCGAGGTCGAGGGTACGAATTGCTCTAAGTGCGAGTAGAAGCGTTTCATCCAGTCGCCACTCTAAACGCTGGTCAGTAGACGCATGCCAACGACTGATCGGGAAGCACTGTGTCCATTATGTGTAGCAATGAGCATAGGCGTAAGCAGGATTCCCCGTCAGGGGGGGGGGGGGGCAAGTCTCACCGTAGCCCTCCCCCCTTGTTTTTCGAGACCCTAAAAAATCAAAAAAACATTACAAGTCCCACCACGGGTGCAAAACTGAAAATGAGATGATGGTGCGCCTCTCACAACGGCCTCCAATAGGCCCCGTCTTTCCCGGTGTAAAATTAGGAAGTAAATATATTCTCTGAATTCACCACCTAGGGTCATCGGTCGTCACTATTGTCAAAAATCATGCATAGCCATAACCTTTCGGATTAAAAATGGCGTGAAAGGTACGTGCGAGTATTGGCATGGGGTGGAATTGGCGCCCCCTTCAGATGATTAGGGGGGGGGGGGGCTGCCCCTCTCGTGCGCACGCCTATGGCAATGAGTCGTAAGAGGGAGTTCCCCAACTCCATCCAGCGAGGGCATCTCAATGAGCTGATGATCGTAATAATCCCCTTCCTGTTCAGTACACTTACGTCTCGTTCGTCGATTCATTCATGACCGTTAAGCGTGACTCAGCTATGGCTGGCGACAGGAAACGTTCAAGCGGGCTTAGCCGAGGGCAGCGGCGTCGCTGAGACAGCGTTCAATCAGGTTGCCGCCGTTTAGTGTTCGGTTGTGTCGCCTGGCAGCGTTCTTGTGTGCTCAGCTAGAGAGTATAAAACTTAACAAATTCAAATGCAGTGCTGCTACTGTATCGCCTGGCAGCATTTTTTTGTGCTGAGCTATACAGAATGAAATTAGTCAAACTCAAATACAATGCTGCGCTTCGCTTCGTTTTTATTTTGAGTCATTTAAGGAGGAGGCGAAGCCTCATTCTGAAGCGAGGACTTCATTCTGAGGCTTCTCTCATTCTCCAATTTTGTATAAAGCGTCGATCATTCTGTAGCCTCAATTTCTGTGTCTGAAATTCAAGTCCCCCTGAGAAGTGGAGGCTGTGATATCTTTGAGCTGAAGAAAACTACACGCGTGAATGAAATGGGGGAGTACATGTACTCCCCATCTGCAGATGTTCACGACAGGAATAAATATGAGTGGGCAACGCAGTTCTTCTTCACTATCTCTCTACAGAACAACAAGCTGAAACAACTGGCCCGACATTCAACTATTCCGATTCCCAGTTCCAGAATATTGATATTATATGAGCGGGACATATGTGCGGAATTCGTATTTTTTCTCACGCTGCCAAGCTCGCATCAGGAGAGACGGCGGTTCGGCGCGCAGGGCGACGCGCAACTTCGTCGCAGTATCGGCCAGCTCCTCAGAAACGCGACGACACAGCGAACGCCCTTCAAGTGAACATTGTAGACGCCACTGTGTTTTAAGCTCATCCCAATCATCTGGACTCGATGAAGGGAGCGACACACGCACTACACGTGACAAATTCGACCGTGAGCACGCCTCCTAGAGAACGCGAACATCAAGGCGCCATGTTTTATTTTTTTTTTCCGAAAAAGAAAATGAAATGTCAAGCACTAGGAGAATAAGACGATGATCAGGGATGTACACACGAGAACCTGGGAGGGGCGGAACACGCCAATTGGAGATACGTCTCTAAGGTACGTGGATTATGAGCCCGGTCGAGCCTGTTGAAGGACGGTCAGCGTCGCGATATCTGAACAAAGCTGTTACGGTGTACGACATTGTGCGCATCCAATAATTAAAAGTGCTGGACAAGGCGGCGCTGAACGCGTGAATTCCAAGCAGGCCGCACATCGGTTTGCGTATTTAACATACATTTGAAGCCGCCGAGTAGGATAACGTGACGGCTGCCGAGCGACAAATCTCCAGGTCTCGTAAATATCATGCGACTATCAACCTTGAGCTTGCTAACGTACGAAGGGCAGAGCAACGATCATCATCATCATCCTCATTAATATAACTCGTCGTCTAACACAAAGCAGGGGTTTGGCTATATTATTTAATCCGACTGCACACTCTGCGCTAGTGACCAAAGCTCGGCCTTTCATAACGCACAAGAGAAGCGTACATATAAAGTCATTCTTATTGTGAGCACTTTTAGGCGTCTACTGGGCACATGGTGCTCTTAGTACAAAATTGCCGAAAACCAGCTGCTTTCTGAGTTTCTTGAGTTCAAGGCGGCGCCTCGGGGACGCGAAGACGACGTTAAGAGACTAGGAAGGCACCCCAATCTTTAGAGTCATTCCGGTTCGTGATCACGACGTGTTACCATCAATCATCTGTCAGATGCCCTGGTGCTGACCTCAGAACACAACCCCCCACTCTCCCATAAAAAAACAAGTTCACGAGCATTACACAATACCGACGCATATGATACGCAATCAACAAGATCTCTCAAGAGACGTGGCTCAAATTTGTACCTCTTCACACTCCACCACTGCCACCCCAGCCTAATTGATAACACCTGCTGCTCCCGCCTGCCTCTCGCTTCACAAGGCAACCTTGTCTAAATCTGACAGCGACATCCGATAGACGGCGTCCGCTGACCTAGCCCCCCAGTGGAATCCAGTGTTGTAAGCGAAGGTCCTGCACTCCGTTCAGGCGTAAACGAGAATCTCCATTCCTCTCCTGCGACTTCAAGCTGAGATAACGGTGGTGGAGACTGCATTCGTCTGATTAACGTTGCCGCGTTGGAGGCTTGAATGAGGGCACATGAGAAAGAGGGAGAGATAAAGAAGGCGTGGTCAAACAGAGGACATGTTTGTTAGGCGCTGCGCCGTGCTCCCGACCGGGCTGCAGAAATTAGGCGCCTTTTCCTTCTTCGAACCACAACCACCACCACCATGTTTGCAGCTGGTGAACCGCCTAACATGTCAGAATATAGACTTGCGTGCAGAAAACGCGCACTGCCGTTTTAGTAGCTTTGGCTCCAGTTTAATAATGATTAATAATAATAACTGCTGGGGTTTGAAGTCTCCAAAATACAATATGATTAGGAGAGACGCCGCAGTGGAGGGCTCCAGAAATTTCGACGAACTGCCGTTCTTTAACGTGCGCATAAATCTAAGTACACGAGCCTCTATAGCATTTCGCCTCCATCTAAATGTGGCCGATGCGGCCAGAGTTCGATGCCGCGGATCAGCATTCGAGCACCGTAACCGCTAGACCACCATGGCGGGTCTGTAATGATTATTACAATAGATTTAAGAAGAACAAATAATGTCTGCTAGGCTTCCATTGGTTAAATAGTCTTAAGATTTATTTGTGTGAGTAACAAAGAAATGAATCCCTCGAAAAAGTTTCCCATCAGCACTGTTAGTTATCAATAGCAAAGTATACACCAACCCACCTGCTACCCTGTTCGAACTCATCAGGGGGAATCATGACAGGGGAAACAGCACATCGCTCTAATCTCGCCGCGATGAACTATGAATAACGAGCGAACGGGTATAAGGCGGCGACGGCTTCCCTTAGGGTGAATGGAACACCCGCTACTTGTCAATTAACATTGTTAGAAAGCGCGGAACGTCATTACAGCTAAACAGTGCGCTAAACTAAGACACCCAGGGGCTCGCACCGACATCACTACAAACCTCGGTCCCAATCGTCAACCTTGGACTTTTCGGCTTACATGAATCCTCAGTTTCCCGCATCATTCGCCAAGACCACCAAGTCACGCGCTGCCCTACCGAGGCAGAAGAGCGGCATCGCGATCAAGAAACGCGAAACCATACTATAGATTTGCCACAAGGAACCATTTATCAAGGGCGAAGGCTTTCATCGGCGACCGAGACATCACCTCCTTCACATTAGATGTGTTCTGCAGCGTTGCGTAGGCCCGCCGTCAACCTGCGTACGCTAAGCGTCAGCGGCCAGTGCACCTGGAGGCTACAGAATCGCATATATAGCATAAACGCCGATCATCGGCTTGGGTGCCAAAGGTATCGGCTTCAATAAGGAGGAGGAGAGAAAAAAATCGCATGAGCAGGGATACCCGACAATTTGCTGAAACGACGTTGGTGGTTAATTGGAGGTCAAGCGTTTCGCGCATTTTTGGTCATGGGCTATCGCCTGAGGTGAGTACGCAGAATGATGTGGAAATAAATAAATAACAGAAAGAACGGCACAAAAAAGATAGGATAATGTGAACGTGTTTGACTCAAAGTGCCGTAATATAAGCAAGCTGACCGCTCATAGAGATTAGCTAACACGTGCTCTTCCTGCGGAGCGTCCGTCTCTATATACGATAGACCGTGAGGATACTATTACGTAAGATGCTCTCCCGTTGCTTCTTATCGTGTCTTTCTACTGCATTTGTTTGCCTGCCCTGAAAACAAAAATGCACTGCATGTTCGCTAGTAAGAGTTGCATAAAGGCAGGCAAATATAGAAAGCGTAGACAGCAAAGAAAAGAAAAAAAAAGAAAGAAAGAACAGGCAATTTACCGATGAGCAGGCTACCTACCAATCGTGGGGTGATAGCTCCTCATAATAAGAGTGTATATCATCCAGCCTAAAAGGACTGCATCCAAGGAGCTATCGTTTTCTATGCGCCGCTGTATCGCCGAGTAACGTTGGTTATTCCCCCTTCGTATGAGCTACAAAACACACATGGATCTATGAACTGGCTTACTTTGCCCCCATCTACGCCTCTGTTTTATGCATTCACTATGAAAGAGGGCTCGCTCTGTTACATGCGTAGCGTCAAAAGCGGTGGTATGAGCTAGGGGTGCGTGATTACAGAGCAGCGTGACAGCACTGGAACCTTGGGCACCACAGGCGAAGGAACAGGGCTGAAAAGGAGGAGGGTACTGCTTTCACTCCCCTAGTCACCGTAAGGCGTCGCTGCGTACTCGAATCTTCGGTCGTTCGCGGACCTTATCATCGCCGTCTACTCTCTCGTCCCCCGCCCCACCTCGTTAGGGTTGTTTGTCTTATGGTACGCTCGCAATGGCCGTCGACACAGCAGAAGGCTTCAGTAGAGGCGCCGGTATGTTATACGCTATATACCGCGGCACTTGTCCCCACGGTGCATCGA
The DNA here is from genome assembly GCA_030522465.1 of Rhipicephalus appendiculatus. NCBI lineage: Eukaryota > Metazoa > Arthropoda > Arachnida > Ixodida > Ixodidae > Rhipicephalus > Rhipicephalus appendiculatus. The sequence continues at coordinate 13,864 of JALIZH010011832.1, forward strand.
TACCTCCACTTGCACCTTCTCCCTTCCGAGAGGACCTCTCTCATAAGAGTCTGCAATCTACCGTCTCAAGAATCTAGATAAGCAAGTGCAGTAAGGGACAAAAATAGAAGGAAGAACGCACTAAACTAGAGCTGCAATTATAAAAGGATAATTGCAAGGCACTAATAAGGAGATGAGGAAGTGCAATGTCCACGGAAGCCCACGGTGACAGTATCGCCAGCCCTCGAAGCGCGAGCTGCGGTGCCCCAACGTGCGATGGGCGACGGGTCCGGCGTGGCAAGGGCACAGCCCCTATCACTCCACGGCAATAGTGGCAATAGCTCTCAAGCGCGTGTCACCCGCTAATGGCTAGGCGGTATCGGTGCTTTGGCGACGTGCAGCGCTGGCCTTCTAGTTAGTGCCACCGCCTCATTTAAATTTTTGTTGAGTACCTTGTGTCTTGTCTTTCGGAGGCACAGCAAAGGATGGGGAAATTTGCGCTTCTTCTTTACACAGACCTCGACCACTTTGTCTTCGAAGACTTTTTACGGAGCACTGTGTGTTCGTCAACAGAGGGTTCAAGTGAACAAGACTCAGGGGGTGTTCTTGGATGGACTCAACTTCTCTCGGACATCCGAGCAATGCTTTACATATATTGTCATTATAGCGATACTCATGCTCAAGTAACCAGCAGCCACTGAGCCTTAGTAAAAGAAGGCAATATATGTTGTCCATCCACCTCACGTTTAGAGAAGAAGCGTCATTTGACTGCACTGTCTTTAATTGTAGGTAACGTTGCTACTAACGTATTTTTGTTTAAAAAGCCCACTGTAGACTTCCAGCCCACGGAACCGTATTTCGATTTGTAACAAAGCCGCCTCACTTGTATTGTGTACATTTACTCCGGCACTTACCATGTGGGACACGACACTGGCACGTATTACCATGGGACGAATGCACCCAATTTTGTGTCCGGGAAAGAAAGGTGTTATGGAAATATAAAAAACGGCAGGAAGGGGAAGATGGAAGCTTGCGATGAAAAAATCCGTAAACAGGGCTTGTGTGCTCGAGCCGACGTTTCGACAAGTGGACTTGTCTTCTTCAAGGCTAGAATTCTAGCCTTGAAGAAGACAAGTCCACTTGTCGAAACGTCGGCTGAGCATACAAGCCCCTGTTTACGGATTTTTTATGGAAATATGGCTGATAAAAGAAGGCGCACGTTTTCTGGACCACCGATAGCGCGCACCTTCTTGACCTAAAGTCCTGCCCAATATCAGTATTATGGAGGCCAAGTAATGATTGGGGGTGGTTAAAGATACGGGCGGTCGGCGAAGAACTCGGCTGTGTATGAAAGCACGAAGGCCAGCTTTTTTTTTTCTTTTTTTTTTTTTTTTTTTTTTTTTTTTTTTTTTTGTCAGGGAAGGATCGTTATGAATGCAGAAGTAATCGCCTTAAAATAAAAGAGGCGGGCTCTTGCAGTAAAACTAGCCATTTAAATGGAAAAGTGGAGAGTGGGAACTGGAGAAGTTTTTTCAAGTTTCTAGCCATTTAAATGCACAACGTCCTTCACGGCATCTGGTATCACTGGCCGCTCGGTGTTGTTCGTCTGTTTGTCCCCTGTCAAGGCCACGTTACGACCGGCAAGCACCCGTAGGACGCGTAACATTCCACGAGCGCAGGTCCTTCTACCTATGCGCTCAATGGAACTTTCAGAAACGCCTTCCGAGGCGTCTTGAATGCCAGCAGGCGCATGCGCAGTAGAAGACCGGGGCCGTTAGCGTCGCCCGTCAGGCTTCTCCCTCTCGCCATCTCGCCCCCTGCTTTGTATATCTCCGTCACGATCTCGATAGCAGAGGGACGCCCCTGGATGAATATTTCAAAACCCGCTCTCACTGGTGCCTGTTATGAGACTGCTTTTACTATATAGAGCCTCGAAGGAGAGCAAAAAGCAAAGGAGCCGAAACGTCCTCCCCTCATCCCTTTCAGTTCCCGTGCTTGTTACCGTATACGTGGGGGCAGGCTCACGCGCGCAGCTGTGTTGGAAATTGAGTTGCCGCTGTAGAATCGCCAAGATCAGCAGAGTGTTCAAAGGGCGGGCCCAACGAAGTCCTGACGTTAATCTTCATTAGAAGCCTCCACTGAGAATATTTATCTCTATTGCGTCATAACTTAAGAATAAATCTGTTTTATTACGTCCTATGGCTATGTTCGGACGCTTTGTGTCGGGCTATAAGTCGAAACTGACACCCTGTGCTTATTTCAGTTGTACCTAAGCCTATCTAAATGATCGTCCTCACCTGTAACAGCTTAAGCACAGCGATGTTTGTCACGAAACATGCTCTGCCTTTAAAGTCCGCGGGTCTGCATGTATACATGCGGCATCACGTAAATTAGGAAAAACGTTGCAATTTCTTCTTAAATGTTTTTCTCGCTTATCGCTTTTTCCTAATCTACAAACTTGGGTAGGATACTTTTGAGCATCCAAACTTCGTGCTTTGTCGCGACAATTAAACAACGGCAGTATGATGGTCTTGCGTTCGCGAATGATTCATCAAAGCGACTTCATCACATACGGCTTATCGAAAATGAAACTACCGGTATTGCGTTAAACTTGCCGAGCATACATAAACTTTTTCAGGCATCGACGCCTGTCTATACTATTATTTACTTCTTTTTTTTTTATTTGAAACCTTACCTGCAGGGCCTGTTTGGCACTACTGCAAGGGCAAAAACCTTCATAGAATGAATCCGCAGAAATCGGCCAACCAAATCGGGTGGTGACATAATCCATTCGCAAATCGTTTCTTGGAAAAATCGATGTTTCAACGGATAAGTCCTCTGGGCGTATGGTCGACCTTTAAATTTGTGATCCAAACGGAAGGCTGATTGTGCATTGTTCGTTGATAATCTGAAGAATTGATTCCCTTCTTGCTTGTTAGAAATCGAATTGACATGTTTCAGTCTAAGATTACCTCTACGGCCTTTTGAAAGATTTCCACTGAAGGCACCTCTTGCATTACAGGGTTATATACTATTTATCTTTAAAAAAATGGCGACCATCATGACGTCTCTCATTCTTCTTACTCAGGCAACCAGGACCTAAGCAGAACGCTGTGTTTTACGCCACCGTCTCGGCTCCCTTGACCCGCACAATGTGGGACATGCCTATGCAGTACGGGCCACACTAGCTACGGGCGCTGATTTGCGATCCTGCCCGAATCGTTTCAAATCCGGCGCCGGCGGCATGTTTCAAGCAGTGGCGGCGTGGCGACGGCGCCCTTCTTGCCACCCCCCCCCCCTCCGCCCTGCTTCCCCTCCCGGACGAGTGTGGTCCAAAAGCGTGCCCATCGTGCCCCGCTGAGAGTGACCACACGCTGACCTCCCCTTCTCCATGCAGCAGGGGGTCTCGTATCCTCCTCTCTGTGGAGAGAGCTCCCAGCCGAAGGGCCCCAGCAAGTAGAGAAAGCCAGCAACCGCACGAGCGACAAAGTGCGCACGTCTGAACTGAACCCACTTTCATAGTTACGCCATGGCACTTGCGTATCGACGATTGCTGAGAATGCTTCAAAACGACGCAGGACTTCGGGGTGATTGAGAGGCTTGAACTGATCACGAATCGTCGAATGGTATTGGAGCAGGCGTTGGGGGATCCGTATACTCAATTAATTTGTCAATTGGTCAAGGCTACGTTCTGAAACTTTTGACTGATCGCATGGCCGGGCGGTACGGAGAGGAAGTCGTGGATAGACCTTCTGAAGTGAAGTCGAGTCTTTTGCTTCCTGAATGAATGGTGGCCTTGAAACTTCAACAGGGACTCGAATTTGGAGTTAAAACACATTCTGGGCCCATGGCAAACCAGCTCCAGTGCGTTACGCGCCACGAAAGCGCTGCTAACTTTCTTGCGGGCCACGAGCCTGAATGAAACTTTGTAAATAGTGTAGTCTACGTGTGTGTGGCTGTATGTGTCTGTGTATGTGTTATGTGTCTATCAGTGTATATATCATAATCATCACCCAGCCCCTGGAGTAGCATGTCAGGCGAAAAGCCAGACAAACCTCTCCAGCTATTCATTAAAATATTTCTCTCTCTCTTGCGCTCCGCGGGTCCCGAACTCCACTTCTCCTCTAAAAGCTCAGTTGCATGTTTATTGTCAAGGGGCTACGTTCTTTTCTATGTTACAAAAATTCAACGAGCCCCGTTTCGCGGACGCCGATGAAACAGAGATGCTGGAGGCTTTCCTTTCGTCAAGCTAACGCATTTCAATGTCATGGAAGTTTTTAGGTACGTTGTGTCACTGCTCTTTATTAAACCCTCTTTGTTAACCGTTGAGATGGCAGTATAGCCACGACCTTTTATAACCACGAAGTATCACGTGACAGTGATGTCACTATGGTAACGCGAACGCCATTTGTTGGGCTAACTTCTGCCTTGTTCGTTTTTAGTGCAAGTTGTGTGTAGATGGGCTTTACGCAATCTCTGTGGCACGTACGCGTTTATGTTGATAGTTTTCTGATAGGCCACACATGTTTCTGTGGCACGTACCATTTGTTGGGCTAACTGTTGCCTTCAGTTTTACTGCAGCAATGGTAAGTATAGTGGGATTTACCCAATTACTGTGGCATATACACGTTTATGATGCCCACAAGCGTTACCACGGATTCCGGAAATGAAAGGCTCTACCAAGAAGAGCTTCGCTGTTGAAATTAAATACCGATCAAGTTATTCCTAATATGATTTTCTAATCATCCATCACCACGTATTGTTAGAAGGTGGACGTGGGTGCACATGCTCATTGCTTGATGAAAGCAAATGGGGCTGATTTAAGATACCTTCGATCAGACTGACACGAAAGAAGAACTCGTATCTTATTGATGAGCTAGTTGGTAACACAGACAGACAGACAGACAGACAGACAGACAGACAGACAGACAGACAGACAGACAGACAGACAGACAGGCAGACAGATAGATAGATAGATAGATAGATAGATAGATAGATAGATAGATAGATAGATAGATAGATAGATAGATAGATAGATAGATAGATAGATAGATAGATAGATAGATAGATAGATAGATAGATAGATAGATAGATAGATAGATAGATAGATAGATAGATAGATAGATAGATAGATAGATAGATAGATAGATAGGAGACCACGCATAACCATATGGAATCCCACAACAACGCGAGACCTACAAAAGAAGCGGCACAGTTACAGACGTCGCCACCGTGCCAGCCAGTGTTCAGTCGACTGTGATAGCCGAGAGTCACGACTGTAGAGATCCCTTTCCCCTCGAGCCTGAACTAAAAAGGCGACGGCGCTGGTCAACGCTTCCTAACAAACAACCATAAAAGGGACTCACGAAGTAAGGAGGTACCGAAGAAAGCGATGAAGTTGTGGACCGACTCGTCTCGTTGTTACGCTCCTCGCGAGCTCAGCGAGCTTCGCCGGCAACCGCTTAATCCTCTGTCACGATGCAGCGGGCAGCTGTACGGGAATATAGCACGACTCTGTGAGAAAGGGAGCTGGACATGTCTTCTGTAGGTGCTCACGAAAGCGGCATGTCGGACACCGGCGACGACAGGTTGATTCAGTTTTCGTGAGGGACCCCAACATCGAGAAGTCCTCTCGATGCTCTGTTTACCGTCCACCTGATGGAAAGACAGAAGCGCTTTTTCGATTTCTTGAAAACCTGCTCACATATGCGTGTTCTATGAAGTTACGCATCATCATAAACTTTCTACACCAAACTGAAACATCTCGTAATTTCAAATCACTTCTTGATTCTTTTGCATGCACTAATATTATCACTGAGCCTACTCGTGTCACTTCAGATACCTAAAGCCTTATTCACTTATTTATTACAAATGACGTAGGTGATTCAACAGTATCTGGTACTGTTATCGCCGATATTAGTGATCATTATCCTCTATACATGTTTCAGTAGCGCAGCCAGTATTATGATCCCACAAATGTATGAGCTCCAGAACCTTACAAAATACAGGAAATCAATAAAGGAAATAAGTGTAAATTTAAGGGCTCGTTTGCTTTGTTAAACACAATATTATTGTGAACTTACAGACAATGATGCCAAGGAAAATATAGGGGATGTTATTAGATGTAACTGTAATGCAAATGTGAAGAAGGAAAAGTGGACGAAAAGATAACTTGCCACCGGCAGGGACCGAACCTGCGACCTTCGAATAACGCGTCCGATGCTCTACTACTGAGCTATGGTGGCGGTCATCCCCCCGTCCCTTTTATAGGGTATATATGTCCATTTAAACGTGGGAGCGTCAGTCAGCGTCGCCTGTTGCCAATACGGCGCGTGTGGAACACTTTTTTTTTGCCTGTTGGCGTCACGTAGCACGTGATCTTATTATGAGCTGGCATCTGACTAATAATCCCTCGCATACTACCTGAAGGCATCAAGTCTGCGAGAACGAGATCCCCGCTATGAATGAAGGAAAGAAGTGTAAATTTAAGGGCATGTTTGCTTTGTTAAACACAATATTGACGAGAACTTACAGACAATGATGCCAAGGAAAGTATAGTTGATGTTATTAGAAGTAATTGTAATGCAAATGTGAAGAAAGAAAAGCGGACGAAAAGATAAATTGCCACCGGGAAGGTCGCAGGTTCATTAATATTGTGTTCATTAATATTGATTCAATAAACTCTTGTGGTCACAGCGCTAACTTTCAATTGGAAACGCGGTTGCAACCGTTTCAGCTGGCCTGGATCCCACCTATGTTGCCACGCGGTTTCACTGGCTCCTCCCCTGACGTCATGCCAGATGACGCGGCGAGCGGTGCGGCCACCGGCCACAGCGAAATGGCGAGAATACGGCCACCGTAGCTCTCGCTACAAAAACAAGCAAGAGAAAGAAAAGGAAAAGAAAAAATAAAGAGAAACAGATTGACACTTTGTAAATTCCAAAGTGTGTTCGGCGCAAGCCTGTGGCCATTCGACTTACTATGCCACGTCTTTATTTTATTTTTTTTATTTTTTTTACTCTCCCAGTGGAATGACACACAAACGGAATTTAGGTGTGGTTTCTTTTTTCATTTTTGCGTGATTCGCAGCGTGATGCGAGACTAATCTGCCTCCATTTCGCATATGCGCTCGTATTCTCGCGCTTTGCGCATCGTGTAGACGCCATCCGCGTTCCAGCACTTAAGTTGACGGTTAAGTTGTAAATACCGGTGTGTTCCGCGAACAGGTGTGTTCATTGAGACGGGGTCGGTCAGAATGGAACGCGATGCGCGCGTCTCCCTCCTTGCACGATCGAAAACGCTGGGCAGAGCGACGCTACGAAAGCAAAGCGCGAGCGCTGTAGAGTTCGACGCGACCGGCGTCCGTTTGCGGATCCCGGCGGCCACCTGACACCTTGCCAGGGCTCGGATGGACGGACGGATGAACGGGCGGGCGGACACGAACGGACGGACACGTACGAACGGACAAACGGACGGACGGACGGACAGACAGACAGACACGGTCGGACGGATGGACGGACAGACACGGACGGACGGACGGGCGGACGACCGGACAGACACGGATGGACGGACGGACGGACGCCGGACGGACGTGAGCATGAGACATTAAAGGCTATCGCCTTAATAAGGCCACGCAGCATCGCACTTCTTGGAGGCCATGGTGCAAGATATGTATATATCTTACACCGTGCTTGAGGCTGAGCACCGCAAGTGCAAAGCTGCCTTAATTCTTTTTTTCGAAAAAAAAAATGAAACGAATTCATTCCCCCAACAGTACATCATATAGTTGCTTTCCTCTAATATCTGTATTTCTAGAAGCTGTTAGCTTAAAAGTTTTGTGTCAAGTGTTGGAGGAATGTTAAAATTATTTCTAAAAAAAATTGTTACCCTTAAAGTTTACTAAGTAGAGAGGCAAACTGAGCTTTCTAATCGGCGCAAGTGCGGAGGTTTTTCATTATGCTGTTCGTTAGCAATTCACGCATATGCTGGCTCCGTGAGCAGTGTAGCCGAACAACCCGCTAGCCTAAGCGAAGGAACGATTAAATTTACTCATGGAAGGAAAAAGAAAGCAAAGATGGTTGATACCTCCGTCACAGGAATCGTATAACGCGAAAGTAGAACGTATCCTTACAAAAATATTTTATTGTTGACTATACATTGATATAAGAGAACTTGCACAATCTCTATTGGCATTTGGCAGCTATAGCAGCGTTTAACGTGGATGCACCCGCGTTGACGCTTGGTGACACATCTCCATCCCGACGACTGACGTCCATGATCAGTTAAAAAAATTAGCAGTTGTTCCGCGTACGAATACAACGGATGAGCTAAGCTCCTTAGAAATGGGAAGCAAACGACTATGTACATTTTGAAACGGTTGGCGGCGTCGGCGCTTAGATTCGGCCGCTCTAGCACGTACGGTAGGATCCTGTCGGCGTAACCTTTGTAGCTCCGCTCGTCGTGCTTTAACCACAGGACCCTGTTGCCGGGCTCATCTTGCTGCCGCTGCTCTGGCTTTGCGCTCCGCATCCTTGCCAAGCTGCTTATCGTCTTCATCATATTCACGTTTACGTTTTTGAGGACGACTATCCATATTCTGTGAGGAGCCCTAAGTAATGTCAAGTGGGTCCTCATTTTTTTATATATATATGAACAAACATGGTTTTTCGCTAAATTTTATTGTCGTTTATAAACGCGAACTGTTTTTGCGCCGCGCACCTTGTTTTTTTGCGCAACGCGCGCCGAACGCCGCGAGCGCCTTGCACCGCGTGCCGTTTCATCATCATCATCATCATTTTGTTTACCCTTAAGAGGCCCTCATGGGGCATTACATAAGGGGGGGGGGGTGTAACAATAGGTAACTCCGGGTCACAAGGAGGCGTCACATAAATACTGTTTGGAAAAACAAAGCAAAAAAAAACACAAGAAAAAACAAGAAAAAAAAAGAAAAAGGAAAGAAAACATCAAAATTAGAAGGCAGATAAACGCGCAAAGAACAGGGCTGCTATTCGGCCTGCTCACAGTAGTGCTGTAACAATAAATCTTTAAATTTAACATAACTTCTTTCACTAACAATATCGTCAGGAAGTACATTCCAATCTGATATGGCAGTCGGTAGAAATGATTTGTTGAAGGCGTTAGTTGAACCATGAATGCGTTGAACACTGTTACAGTTAAACAGACGTCGTGATGATCTCATGGGTGGTACGATTAGGCTCTCGCGTAGTTGAGGAAAGTTATAATAGAGCTTATGGAAAAGGCAGAGACTTGCTATTTGGCGACGGGATGCCAGAGGGGTTAGACCAATCGAAGTTTTGATGTTAGTGACGCTCAGTCTAGAATCATATTTTGAAGTTATAAAACGAGCAGCTCGGTTTTGTATTGCCTCCAACTCCTGGATTAGGTACTCTTGATGGGGGGTTCCAGATAGGGGATGCGTATTCAAGTTTGGTGCGTATGAAAGTTTCGTATGCCATTAGTCTAACTGTGGGCGAAGCAAATGTAAGTGACCGTCTGATGAAACCTAGTGATCTAGAAACGCTTGCAGAAAGTGATGTGATGTGTTTAGACCAACTTAGATTATCTGTGATTTCTACGCCGAGATACCTATAAGATTCCACCTGTGTTAGCATGGAATTGTTTATCGTGTATGGGAAGTGAAGGTGATGTTGCTTACGGGTCACGTGCATAAACTTACATTTTGATACGTTTAACTGCATGAGCCAGGTCGAGCACCAGTTTTTGGATTAAGGTTAAATCATCCTGCAGTAACGCCTGATCGTTAATAGTAGAGATACGTCGGTAGAGAACACAATAATCTGCAAACAAACGGATGGTTGATGAAATTTGAGCAGGAAGATCATTGATGAAGATTAGAAACAGAAGCGGGCCAAGAACGGAGCCCTGCGGGACTCCGGAGATAACGTTAGTAGCGACAGATGGATGGCCTTCGATGACGGTGTACTGGGAGCGATCAGTTGAAAAGCAGTGAATCCATGACAATATCAGGGGATCGATTGAAAGGCAAGAAAGTTTAGTCATGAGACGCTGGTGAAGAACGCGGTCAAATGCCTTAGAAAAATCGAGGTAAATGACATCGGTTGCAAAGGATGAGTCTAGGTTTAAATGCAAGTCAGTCGTAAATTCAACAAGTTGAGATTCGCACGAATAGCCGGACCGAAATCCGTGTTGGTTCGGGAAGAAAAATGAATTATTGTCCAGGTGCTTTGCCAGATGAGAGTAGATTATATGTTCAATAAGTTTGCATGCAATACATGTTAGTGAGATAGGACGGTAATTAGATGTATCAGAGCGGCTTCCTGCCTTGTAAACGGGTACAACTCTACTAACCCTCCACTCGGACGGGATTTCGCCACTGGAAATAGATTGCGTGAAAATGATTTGTAGGACGCGACTAGACATTACTTTTGTGCCTTTAAGAATTTTAGCAGTTATGTTGTCAGGTCCAGGGGCACTGGATATCTGTAAGTTATCAATCAGCTTACAGATTCCCTCTGCCGTAATACTAACTGGAAGCATTTGAGGAAAATTTAGATCGTGCGGTACAGGAATATTTGCAACCGCTTCCTGGGTGAAAACTGAGGTGAAGTAGGCATTCATAACGTTAGAGCGAAACTCCTTCGGAACGACAGAACCATCTTGACTTACTAAAGAGATGTTATGCGCATAGGCGTGCGCACGAGGGGGGCAGGGGGGCGGCCGCCCCCAAGTCACCTAAGAGAGGGGGCGCAAAGTCTGCCCCATACATTGACTTAATAGGGAGGGGGGGGGGCGCTGCGATGAACCTTCGCCCCCTCTGCCCCCCCTGAAGGGGAACCCTGCGCACGCCTATGGTTATGCGAGCCACTGTGGTTGGGAGTTAATAAAGTCCAAAACTTTTTTTGGATTAGTTCGGAGGATGTCAAGTATGTCTGTGTTGTAGAAGCGCCGTTTAGTGCTCCTCAGCAATTTAGTATATTCACTCAGACACTCGAATTATTTTTCCCATTTTATTGCAGAAGAGGAGTTCTTCGCTTTCCTGAATAATCGCTTTTTCTTATTGCATAATTTCCTTAATGAATTTGTAAACCATGGTTTCCCGGCATCACCACGAATGCAAACTAAAGGTACGTATGATTCTATTAGCAAGATAATTTTTTCTTTATACGACGACCAGTTTTCATCGATAGACCTGTTAGGAGCTGATTGTTCAAAGTGTTGAAGAAATACGCCCATTTCTTCATTGATTCTGAAAAAAATCTGCTTTTTTTGGAGTCACGAATGTACTTTTACTGAACGCTGTCGTGAAGGAATGGAAATTGCAAGGCTGTAAATTACTAAATTATGGTCGCTAAGGCCATCGATGGATGATAACGATTGGATTAGCTCAGGATTTGACACGAGGACGAGATCAAGAGTGTTACTGCCACGAGTTGGTATTCCAACAGATTGAGCAAGGTTAAAAGAAAGAACAAGATCTAAAAAAATCTCTGGAATGACGCGAAGGTGCAGTGATATTGACCCAATCGATGTCTGGAAAGTTAAAATCACCGCAAACCATGAGGTTAGCGCTGGGAAACTGGTTCTGCATATCAAGTAGAATGCAACTTAGGTCGTTAATGAAAGAGTGATCAGAATCAGGTGGCCGGTAGCAGGCTATGATTACAGTGGTGCGATGAGCAAATGAAATGCTCACGCAAAAGAATTTCGCTTTCAGTCACAATTGCAACAGAAGAAGAAATCAGAGTACCTTTAACAAGAACCATCACGCCACCTCCCCTGCGATCAAGTCTGTCACGCCGAAAAAAAGAGAAAGATTGATTATCTTGCAAAAGTTCGTCATTTCGTATATCAGCTGTGAGCCAAGTTTCAGTAAATATGGCAATATCGGTGCCGTTATCCTCCAATATAGCTTCGACAGCGTCTTTTTTTGGGAAGTAACTTCGTATATTGGTAAGTAAAACCGATACCGATTTATCTCTTGAGGCAGGGGTTGCACGTGTGGCGGTTCCCAAAGATTGGCGCACAAAAGACATGGGTAACTGTAGCGAACGCTATGAATTCAGCTCGACAACGGAATCCAGTTCCAGCATCGTAAACAAACTGCTTGTTGCTCATAATAAGCCTGTCAAAGCGGATTTTAAAGGAAGTAGAACTCTGCTGACCAAATGAAAAAGTTTCTTTCTTGCCAAGCGCACACGCGCAGAATAATCTTCCCGGACCGAAAAAGGCGAGTTTTTTTAGCTTTGAACTGGCAGACAGAATTTGCCCTTTATCTTTAAATCTCATGAATTTCACAATTATCGGGCGGTTTTTTCCTGACTGAAAATGGCCAAGTCTGTGTGCTCGCTCAATATCTTGACTATTAATGGTGATGTCGAGCTCCTGAGAGCAGAATGAAAGGATACGTGACTCAGACTGTGACCACGTTTCATCCTGCTTATCGGCAATACCAAAAAACAGCAAATTCGAGCGTCTCAGACGATTCTCGGCATCGTCGCATTTGACCGAAAGTACCTTAATATCTCAGGCAAGTTTATGAATACTTGAGCCGGCTACAGAGCTTTGGCCACCTAACTGATTTATATTAGCTATTTTTTCCAGGGCGTCGACTCGTGAGGAAAGGTTGGAAATCGACTCCTCAACGTTTGACTGAGCAGCGCGAATCAGCGCGAGTTCGCTTAACATAGTATTTTGCGAGCTTTCAATGCGGGATATGGCTAGAGCGATAGACTCAAGAGAGGGCTGAGGAGTACTATTTCCTTTGGGTCCTGGATTCAATTCAACGTCTCCCGCTGATACCAGCAGAAGGCAAACGACATAGGCATTGATACACTGGTAGCAAGTAATCGACAATGATTTCCGGAACCAATCAATGGCGTCAGTGGGGGCACGACACCGCAAGCAGAAATGCATTGTCGGAGCGAATGCATGTCGAATTAGGCAAGTAACCAACCTGCATGAAGAAGAAGGGCATTTTCGTGACCAGCATAGGTGCGGTGGCGTGCCCCAAGTGCTTGTAGCGCGTAGGCAGTTTTTGTAGTCCCCCCGATGCGGCTGCGCAGAGCGTTGCACTTGGATGCCAGACGTCGAAACGATCGGTGGTTGAAGGCAGCGGGTAAGGCACGGCGTTGCTTGCGTTGACCGAGCCGGCGGGTTGTCGCCAAACGTCCCGTTGGAAGACCAGGTCGCAACCGCTGTCTCGGAAGCACAAGGTCATTGATGCGGTGATCCACATTAGGGCCGCCTGCATGAAGAAGAAGGGCATTTTCGTGACCAGCATAGGTGCGGTGGCGTGCCCCGCACGCCACCGCACCGAAGCGGTGCACGCAGATACGCGGCCACCGAAGCGAAGCACGCAGATACGCGGCCAATTTTTTTCAAGGCGAGCATCAGCGGGGAACGCAGTGTTACAGCCAGGTGAGGCCGGCGCGCGTCACAGAGCTATGTTTAATACGGATGAATGCTATGGGTAAGGCGGAGGCTTGGGACAAGGTCGCCACCTCGCGATGTGTTAAGGCGTTGACAAAATCGCTCATCTCCCATAGGAAAAGACCCGAATGGAACGGATGCGTAGCAACGATGCGTCGCAGCAGCTATTCGCGCAGGCCTTCACGGTCACGATGATTTACTTCACTTTACCGCTCCCACAGGCCGACACCACCTGCCCAAGAAGATCCCTGTAAGAAAAACGTGCGAGATATAAAAGGCGTGTTTGTAAAGCCTCCGAAGTGTGGAACCGTGACACTAGTAGATAGCGTGCCCGGATTTTATTGTTGCGTACCGATACGTAGTGGGTTCGACTCCCGTTGATGGAACTTTTTTTTTCAAGCTTTTATTTGCCATTAATGGCATGCATTTTTCCGACATCATTTCCGTGTCGTACATACGCCACTGATGTCTTGGTGGACCCCGGCATCAAATATTTTCGGCTTAAAAAAATGTCACAGCTTCGCCGCAAGGGCGATAGAGTTTACCCGATAGCAACAAATTGAAATGGAACACGAAGAATGGCAAGCAGCTGGAAACTTCATGCACACTCCTCAAGAACAAAGGGACTCACGATTAGAACCGAGACAGGTTAAGCGCTAAATAACAACTGTCATAACTCAACGTATTCAGCGCGCTGCTAAAACACAAAGATGGACGCACGAAAAAAAACACATAAGTATACACAGGGTTAGCGCGGAATAATTGTTACCGTTGTTAATTCAACTAGGCTCTACTTTGGCTCGCCAGTCTAGTAGCTCACACTCCTTCCGCAAACACGGCCGCTGCAGCGAACTAAGTGACCTTCGCGCGGTCCCTAACTTCAACACAAACTTTGCGGTGAAAGCACAAGACGTACAAACGCCCCTGCCTTCCCCCCCTTCCTCAATAGATAAGCATGCGAGAAGAGGCGACCACGCCCTATATGTCAAAGGACAAGTCGCAAGCACTCATCCCAACTCCGCGGAACACTTGACAGATTTAGAACTGAGAACCCAAGGCGCTAAGGGACTGGGGAAATTTGCGTGCCGCCAGCTCGCACGCATGCGCATAAGCCATGCCACTCTTGGGCTCTTGCATTTGCGTTGTCTGAAGACCCAAAAATCGAAAAACTAGCGTAGGCTAGTTCTAGAAACGCAGCGCGGGAAACAACGCAGCATGGCCTGCGTGTCGCATAGTTTTGATTTCGACTTGTGTGGCGTCCCCGTCCGTTCAACCCAACGCCGCCGGCGCTTAATCCAATTCTCAAACGCGTTGTCTGAACGAACGCAAGAACGAACGCGCACAGCTGTACATCACTCTACGTGGACGAACCCGTTCGCCGCGGCACCTTTTCGAAGACCACCCGGGTAGATTTAGTCGTTGATGCCCGTATGCGCCACAAAACTCACAACTCACGAAGCGCATACACAAAGAGAAAGTGTGCACGCAGGCACGTGCAACAGGCGGGTCATTTCGCTCGTGCAGGAGCCGGTGCAACGCAGATGAAGTAGACATAGGCATAATCGAAAGCAATGGTTGACAGAGCAGGCAGGCTTATCCGGAGAGAGCCAAGACCCGCCGTACATGAATGGCTGCCGCGCATGACCCAGAAAGGAATGGGACGGCTGGTTCAAGTGTGGGAAAGCTCGATCGAGTTATGACTTTCGCACGGACCATAACTCGCTCTAGGTCCGGCGAATCGACGTTGTTATTGGTTTGCTTGCTTGCCTGGTTGCTTGCTTGCTTGCCTGCTTGCTTGCTGGCTTTCTTGGACTGTGCAAAGGGCGAGCGCCATAGACATCATGTGTTTATTTTGGATGCCATGTCAGTGCCGTCCGACTCCTTCTTTAAAAGTCGGACGTGTTTCACGACGGGACGTATTTCACGGTTTGGAGAAGAACCGTGGTGCGCAGCTGCCTTCATCGCCGTAGGGCGGTTTAGGCCCGAAAATACAACGAACACTCGCGATCTTCCGTGCTACTATATGAGCTTGTGTCTTACCTCGTTAAGAGCTTTACCTTGGGCTATATTATGTATGTATGTATGTATGTATGTATGTATGTATGTATGTATGTATGTATGTAATAATAATATCTGGGGTTTAACGTCCCAAAACCACGATATGATTATGAGAGACGCCGTAGTGGAGGGCTCCGGAAATTTGGACCATCTGGTGTTCTTTAACGTGCACTGACATCGCACAGTACACGGGCCTCTACCATTTCGCCTCCATCGAAATGCGACCGCCGCGGCCGGGATCGAACCCGCGACCTTCGGGTCAGCAGCCGAGCACCGTAACCGCTACACCACCGCGGCGGACATATGTATGTATGTATGTATGTATGTATGTATGTATGTATGTATGTATGTATGTATGTATGTATGTATGTATGTATGTATGTATGTATGTATGTATGTATGTATGTATGTATGCATGTATGTATGTATGTATGCATGCATCAGTAATGATGCATTATGTATTTCACCTATTCGTTAGTTCTAGCTGCATGCTTATGCTGTCCATTAAACCCGATAAATGTTCATGACGTCTTACACATAGCCGTATAAACGAGAAAACTTTAGCAGACCGTTTTCTCGGGCGAGTTGGTGCATAGCTTCACCAAAGATTTGTGGCACAAACTGGAGCTCAAGGAAAAAAACACAAGAAGACAGGAAAGAACGCCACCTGTTCTATCCTGCACTTCTTGTTTTTACCTAGAGTCTCAATTAGCGCCAAAAATTCTTCATTAAACGAGAAGGCATTGAGAATCGTAAACACTCGAGGAAATTATAAAACAGCCGACCATTCTGCGCTCGTTTACGCTGCGCTGCAAACTGTTTGTAAGTCGTAAACTAAGTCAAGAAACAAAATGAGAGACACTCGGTCAAAAGAATTGACCTATCTATAGAATGGAGTATTCGGAGCCGGTTGCACTTGCAGATGAAATGCTTACATGACCCGCGTTTGTACGTCGAGACATTGAAGAGGTAGCGTCCGGCGTACCTTACGGATCCGACGGACGCTTCAGCTTCATCTACACTGTCGGCCTTCTTGCGTACTATGCCTTCACCGCCACCGAGCTCTCTAACTCACAACAAGCTTCACTTGAAAACGTAAAAGTATAAGCCACTTCCTTTCGCATCAACCGCACGCCTGCCGGAAACACGACTTCGCAATGTCCGTGGGGATACCCTCTTTATTCATACTGTCCATTAGTCTCTCCCTTTCAGAGAAAAAACGCTTACACGACCAGATGTCGCACTCCTTCTCCGCTACTTCGTTGCATTCAGTGCACAGCGGGCACGGAGCGCGATGTATGGTATGCCGAACTACATGGAAAGAGTCGCTCAGGCGCAGCAATTGCCAGCCAACTCTGCTAGGTTGACCCCACCTGTGGCAACATTTCCACTACCACCGCCACCACCACCCCCATTAGCACCACCAACACCAACACCACCAACACCAACACCACCAACACCAACACCACCACAACCGCCACCACCACCACCACCACCACCACCACTTGAAAACAAAATCGGGAAAACCATATCCCAGACTGGTGCTGCTAATAAAATCACTTGTCGTGAGATGCGACGTTCTGTCCATTGTGCTTAACATTGTCTATTTATGACGTCTGCCTGGTCGCAGGAAGTAAGAGGGAACGTTCTAAAAACAAGCAGCTCTGGCAGGAATTTAAAGGGTGTCGCAGTAATTTCCAGCAACGAGCATAAGGTAATAATTACACACCGACTTGAATAACAATTAGGAGTGCTAAATACTCATAATTATACGATCCATAAAAACAGCAACCTTTTTTTTTTTTTAGGTTGAGGCCACATGACAGCCGCGCACGTTTGTTGTATGCTGTGCTTCAGGCTGGACTGTGCGCTCTGTCTGACGAAAATATAATCTGCCATGGCCAGGGAGTTGGCATAAACATCACTGTTAGAGGAGTGTTCACAGAATTTCACGTTTAGCGATGTCCCCTGTTGTTTAATGAGACCTTTATCATCTTTAGCCACCACTTATATTATAGGGTTCAACATTCAAATCACATCTGTCCATTATTGACGTCTGTTATTGCTTAAGATGCTGGGACCATGTTTCTTGCTTTCATTTAAAACGAAGCTACTCTGCCGTTTCTTTTATGACCGTTTCCTTTCCGATAGACGGTCCGGTCCTAGAGCACAACATAAGGGACTACCTGGCTCGTTGTGAGTAAGTTAACCAGTACGTTATAATAATTGGGCGGCCATTTCAAATGATATATAACTGCCTAAGCTGCCAACGATTTGAGCACGTGGAGGAACTTGTACCTCACGCTGCGCCGCGTGAGGTACTTAAAAGTTAGGGTAGGTACTAGGTACCCACCCCTAGCTGTTGCACATTTTCACTATGGGCTTTGAATTTTCTTTGTGAAATAGGAAAATACGATACAAGATCTTCGTGAGTTCCTGCAACGTATTAACCATTGCCGCTGAAATTCGCTTATACGTTCTGGTTACAATGAGGCATTACTTATAAGACACATGTACAAGCTTTAAGTAAGCACGAGTTTGCCTTCAACAGGCCACGTCCTCCCAATCGCTTCGTTGTTATCCGTGAGGTGGTGATGAAATCAAAGAACCGTCGCAGGCATAAAAAAATGCATCAGCTTCCACGAGACGGTGTAAATCAGAGACCTTCATCCTGTAGAGAGGCCTTCATCCCGTAGCATAGGTAAGTATAGAATGATGATTATGCCGATGATGATGATGGAAATGATGAATCATATATCAGCCACATCTGCACACATGCCTATGAACTGTGTCCACTTTGTCTCGTGCGTACGGATCTCCGCACATTTCGGCGCTCTTCTGTCCGCCATCTTCATAATTTTCGCCCTGTTTGTTCTAGTTTACATACATTCAAAACACGCATTTGCCCCCCCCTGCACACACTGTGTCCAAAACACAAAAATGAACTGTGTAGGGATGCTAGCCTACATTCAATCTGCCCGCACGAATAACCTTTGGTTACAACGGTAAGGTGAGCTCCGCAGCTTGCGCGGTGCACTAGATGGCGACATAAATAGGACCACTTTTTTTTTTTTTTGGTTTCTTATTATTTCTTACTCCTTCTCCATTAGGTGAGCGAAGGCGGCGGTGATTGATAAGTTGGCGCCCGCCACACAGGGTGTCGTCTGGTGGGTACAAGCTAAGTAGATATCTAGCAACGCGTTTACGGGTCAGAAACATAGGAGGTTGTTCTGCCAACATGGTTCAGTGCTATTCGTCCTAACCAATACCCCGTCGCGAATGTACTTCTCCTGCCTCGCCTTATGTATGGCTCGGCCTTATCCGTAGTCTTCGAAGAGATTCCGTGACCATGACTCACCTTGTACTGTTTCTTGTATACCCATCGTCATTCTGTTACACTTAAAGCCGGGTAACTTGTGCGGTCAACTTAAGCACTCGAGACATGTTTTTAGTTACTGTAACCGGCAAAGCAAGCTTTCGGCTAATTTGCGGAGCTTTTTACGGAGCTAACGTATCTTTCCGGAAGCCTTACGTGGCATCCTCAATTCCTTTGCCCGCCTGCTTTTACTGGCCCCCTCTGGGCTTCAGTTTCGAAAGCAGGGCTTTTCGTAATGTTGACTTCTCGTAATCTCCTACCTCTAAAGAGTGGCGCTCGATGGGCGACTCTAATTTCGGCTTCTAGCGGCCGCATTTATTAACCTGATAAATTAAATGCGACGATCCTGGATACTGTAACCACACTTACGCACGCAAAGAGATACATTGGTTTCCATTGGCAAGACTCTTATAAGAGTCATGCCAATGAAAAGTCTTCGATGCCCTGTTCGGATGCAAAAGGTCTGACCAGATTAGTCTATCTTGTGTTTCGCATGAAGAAACATGCGACGAAGAAAGAAAGAAAGAAAGAAAGAAAGAAGAAAGAAAGAAGAAGAAAGAAAGAAAGAAAGAAAGAAAGAAAGAAAGAAAGAAAGAAAGAAAGAAAGAAAGAAAGAAAGAAAGAAAGAAAGAAAGACAACGCAGGAACAGAGGATTCAGGGGGCATCTTTTACGACTCAAAAAAAAAAAAGGAACCCCCGCGGTTTCGTTTAACCCTCGTGTGACCCATAATGGCGGCGGAGGTGGTCTGTGACGCCCTCCACCGCGGAAGCATTGTCGAAGCTGCGGCCATTTGAAGCGCCAAGGCCGCGTCAGCGTCGCGGGAGCGTGATTAGGGATTCGCGTTTTGCGGTTGACCGCTGCTCTTTTTTTACCGGATGGGGCGCTGCGATCGAATGTGGGCACACCAGAGCAGGGCAATCGTCTTCCGGTTCCATTGCCTCTGCAAAAGTGGGCGAGTGTGCTTATGTTTGTTTTCTTTTTTTAAACATTTTAGTGTGCTCGGAACAGTAAGAACTCCCTTTAAACAACCCAAACGAAGCGATTGTTCATGTAATTGAATCAGAGCTGTTTAGCGCGGATGACTGACCGACGGAACACCCTTGAGAGAAATCAAGAGCCTAAAAGAGAGTCTACCTACAATCCTCCCCTTCATACAGACAGTTAAAGAG